>PJEM01006892.1:0-104026 GCA_004023845.1 Helogale parvula | reverse complement strand
GTGGCCATGGCAATGATTGGGATCTGTTAAGTTAAATAAGATATACTTTTTAGAATTAATAATCATGTTATTAGTATCTACTATTTAGGTTCAGGGGATTCAAAACAATGGATAACTAAGATGTCTCACTTGAACATATCACTTGATATCATATAAAGAGGCTCTTCCATCTTTATCAATGTCAAAAAATTGCATTTTTAACATAATCTTTCAATTTCTCAATTAAAAAAAACTAGGTAAAAAATTTTCATTTGCACAGCTGTAATATTTTTTTCTTGGGAAAATTAGATTCTTGGACTCATTGAAAATGTCTTCCTTCAGGATGCTGAAGAGACCTGCAGTCACTTCAATATTATTATAGTACATTATTTTTTGGTAGCACTTTGACCACTGAATCCAGATTGGAGTAACATTGTCGTTGGCCAACTTTTTATTATCACACCACCTAAATTATTCTCATAGCAAAGACCTTTACTGCTGCACACTTAAAAGGTGGTATGTGATTTTAGTTCCAATGTGACTTTTCAAATCTTCATTTCTTGTAAAATGATCAATAATTAATTAAATTCTCACATCTTCTGGAGCACAGATTTTCAGTGATAAACACAATTTTATCAAACGGTCCTCTTTTATGCATGTGCTATAGGAAACAGGGTATTAAAAAGGGGTTCTTTGTGTCTGGGCTTTGGCTGAGCCCCTCCTTCCTTCCTCCGACAACATCTACCAAACCTACATTAAAAAAAAAAAGATTAAAAAAAAAGATATTGGTCTATCTTTTCAGAATTTGTGAAAGATATGTTTAACCACTGGTTTTATAATCCTCCCCCATCACCCATCTCCAGATTATAAGACCCAAGTCTAGGGGCAGATGGGTGGCTCCGTTGGTTAAGTGTCTGACTCTTGATTTCAGCTCAGGTCATGATATCACGTGAGATCTCACGTGAGTTTAAGTTCCGCATTAGACTCTGTGCTGACAGTGTGGAAACTGCTTAGGATTTTCTCACTCTCTATCCCTCTCTCTGCCCTTTCCCTGCTCGTTCTCTATCTCTCAAAATAAATAAATAAATAAATAAATAAATAAATAAATAAATAAATATTAAAACATTGTAAATAAATAAATAAAATCCAAGTCTAGGAAATCAGCTAAATGTGTTGAATACTGGAGAATTTCTTTGGAGAAACTTTGAAAATGCTATAGCCTTTTCACTCACCCCTTTTCATAAAAGACAGGAGGTTGGGATGTGCTTCTCTCTTATCTCAGGCCTTATAAGATAGCTTTCAAGGCAATCACTTTGGAGAATTTGATGTGTGATTCTTTGAGTTCAGGGGAAGGCACAGGGCACAGTGCACTAGATCTAAAAGGATGAGGCTGTGTAGTATTAATCAAACAATCAGAAGGGTAAAGGGTGTGGTTACTGGCCAGAGGAGAAAGAAGGGAGAATGGTCTACAGTAGGAGTTGACTACATTTATACTCATGAAGTCAGGATGAAGGAGGATTTCTCATAGACTACATAGGTGCCATGTTGGACAGAGAGTGAGCCTGGAGGCATTTTAATTCTTCCCAGAAGAACTGCCTGGAGGAAGTTCAACATAGGGTGAACCTCAGGATAGCCAACTGATATCTGTCATATTCCATTGTGTGGATTTACCACTGTTAGTTTAACTCATTCAGTCATTGTAAAACAACCTGGGTTGTTTCCAGTTTGGGGCCATTGCAAATTAGGCTGCCACAAACATTTCTGTATAGGTTTATGTGTAAACATAAGTCTTCATATGTCTGGTATAGATACTTAGGATTGCAATTGTTGGGTTGTATGTTAATTGCATGTTTGATATATTTTTAAGAAACTATCACACTGTTTTCCAAAGTAGTTTTAGAATTCTACATTATCACCAGCAATGTAAAATAATTCAATTTCTCTGAATTATTGCCAGTATTTAATGTTGTTCTTTTTTTCTTTTTAATTTAGTCATTCTGATATGTATGTGGTATATTCTGCTGTAATTTAGAGTTGGACTTCCCTAAAGACTAATGTTCAAATTTTTTTCATGAGCTTATTTGTTTTCTATATAACCTCTTCGGTGGTTCCATAGAAATGTCTCTTCACATTTTTCCCCCGTTTTCTAGAGGATGATAATGATGATGTTGATTGCTATGATTAATCTTTTGAGTTTTGATAGTACTTTATATATTCTAGATACAAGGCATGCATTGGTTGGCAAATATTTTCTCTTAGTATGAAACTTATCTTTTCATTCTCTTAACAAGGTGTTTTGCAGAGCAAAAGGTTTCAATTTCAATGGAGCCCGATTTATCATTTGTTTTCTTTTACGGATCACACTTGATCTCAAGTCTAAGAACTCCCTGAAGACCTAGATTCTGAATATTTCTCTTACATTTTTGCCCCTAAAAGTTGTATATGCTTACATTTTACTTTCAAATCCTTGATCCATTTTGAGTTAATTTTTGTACAAGATGTGAGCCTTATTTTTTTTTAATTTTTTAAAATATTTTATTTATTTTTGATACAGACAGAGACAGAACATGAGAGGGGGAGGGGCAGAGAGAGGAGACACAGAACAGGAAGCAGGCACCAGGCTCTGAGCTAGCGCTCAGCAGAGAGCCCGATGCGGGACTCGAATTCACGAATGTGAGACCTGACCCGAAACGAAGTCAGAGGTTCAACCGACTGAGCCACCCAGGCGCCCCAAGATATAAGCTTTAGATAGAAGTTCAGTTTTGTTTTTGTTTTTGCCTCTGGGGTCTGATCGCCCCAGCACCATTTGTTGAAAGAGCTATCTTCCTTCCACTGAATTACTTTTGCACCTTTGCCAACAGTTAATTAGGAATATTTGGGTGTCTAATTTCAGTTTCTCCATTCTGTACCATTGTTCTGTATAATTTCTGAAGCTATATAATGTGTCTTGAAATTGTGCAGACTGAATCTTCCCACCTTCTTCTGGGCCATTCTAGTTCCCTTTATTTCCATGTAAAGTTTTAAATAACCATGTCTTTCTAAAAAATTCTTGATGGGATTTTGTTATGAATGGTGTATATCAATTTGTATATCAATTTGGGGAGAAATAAAGTCTTTACTATGTTTTCTAATCAATAATCATGCAATGCCTTCATTTATTTAGATCTTCACTTTTTTTCCAGAATTGGTAGTTTTCAGCATAGATGCCCTATACATGCATTGTTAGATTTTTATCTATTTCAATTGTTAAGATGTTATAAATGATATAATGATTTTAATTTTAGTGTTGATATGTTTATTATTAGTATATACAAACTCTAGTGTGTATGTATATGTGTGTCTATATGTATGTGTGTGTATATATATATGGCATATAAAACAAATTTTTGTATGTTCATGTGTGTCTTACAGCCCCACTGAACAAACTTGATACAGGAGGATTTTTTTTTTTTTAATTTTGGTAGATCTCCTGGACTTTTCTATGTAAGTAATCATTCAGTCTGCAAACAGGGACAGTTTTATATTTCCATTCCAATATGTATGTCTTTTATATTTCTTTCTTATCTTACAGAACTGGCTAGACCTTCCAGCCCTATGGTGTGTAAATGTGATAAGAGTGAACATTTTTGTCTTTCTCTTGATCTTCGGGAGAAAGTATTGAGTCTTTTATCATTAAGTACAATGTTGGTTGTAGATTTTTGTATATAATTTTTTTATCAGGTTGAAGAATTTCACCTCTATTCCTTTATGTCTGGGAGGGGTTTTTTTTTTTTAATTATGCGTTGAATTTTGTCAAGTGATTTTTTTTTGCATCAATTGTTACTAATGATATAATTGTTTTCTTTTGGATTAGCAAAATGGTGGATTGCACTGATTGGTACCAGAATATTGAGCCATTCTGCATCCCTGTAAAAAAATCTTTCTTGGTCATGGGATACTTCTTTCTATCTAGTAATATTTTGCTCAGATTTTTTGTCTATATTCATGAGAGATATTTGTCTATAGTTTCCTTTTTTTTTCCTTTCTTGTTTTTTTTTCTTTCTTCTTTTTTCTTTTTCATACTTTTTTTAATAGGCTTGATACCAGGATAATACTAATTTCATAAAAATTTCAGAAATGTTCTGTTCTGTTTTATTTTCTGGAAGACGTTGTGTAGAATTGATATTAATTCTTTCAATATTTGGTAGAATTCTGCAGTGAAACTATCTATATCTATATGTTTCTTCTTTGAGAGTTACTAATTATGAATTAATTTCCTTAACAATTCTGGAGCTATTCAAATTATCTATCATATATTTATAACTCATGGTAGTTTGTGGTTTTCTGGGCTAGGCTCATCTCATCCATGTTGTCAAATTTATGTGTGTAAAGTTGTTCATGATACCTCTTATTATGTTTATTATTATTTCTATCTCTTATTTTTACTATTATTTATATCTGAAGTATCTGTAGTGATATTTCCTGTTTCATTCTTGATATTGGTCATTTTCATCTTGTCATTATGTCATGTTAGAGGTTTATCAATTTTATTGAATTTTTCAGAGAACTTACTCTTTGTTATGTTGATTTTCTTAGTTATTTTTCTATTTTTAGTTTCACTGATTTCTGTTCTTCTGGATTTATTACGTTCTTCTTTCTATTTCTTTTGGATTTATTTTACTTTGCTTTTTAAAAGTTCTCTAGGTGGGAAATTAGAGTCTTATTTGAAGATTTTTCCGTTTTCTAACATATCCCGTAGGAGCTGTAATTTTCCTCTCGGTGCTTCATTATTTGCATCCCACTGATTTTAATATGTGTCAATTTTCATTTTCATTCAAGTTCATTGTAGTTTTAATTCCCTTGAGAGTTCCTTTGGTTCATGCATTATTTAGAAGTAGCCTTCAAGTATTTGGAGATTTTCCTATTTCTTTTATTGATTTCCAGTCTGATATCACTGTGGTGTGATGACATCATATTTGTATTATTACAATACTTTTAAATTTGTTGAGTCTTATTTACATCAAAGGATATGGTTTATCTTGTTACATATTCTGTGGGCACTTGAAAAAATGTCTACTATGCTCTTTCATAGACTGATCTCTAAATGTTACTTAGATCATGTTGGTTAATGGTGTTATTGCTTTTGATATCATTATGGATTTCCTGTCTACATGTCCCATCATTGTTAAAATAGAGGTGTTGAATTTGTCTTTTTAGTTCAATCATTTTTGCTTCATATATTTTGTAGATTTCCCATTTACAATTGTTTTATCTTCTTTATCTAATTGATCCTTTAATCATTATGTAATATTCCTCTCTGTACCTGATAAATTTCTTTTTTTTGAAATTTATGTTATATTAATATAACCACTACTGCTTCACTGTAATTGATGTATCTTTTTCTTTCTTTTTCTTTTCAATTTATCAATGCTATTATATATAATGCGAGTTGCTTGTAGACTGCATCTAATCGAGTCATATTTTTTAATCCATTCTGCCAATCTCTTTAACTGGATCACTTACATTTAATGTAATTACCGATATCACTGGGTTAGCTCTGACATTTTGTTGTTGTTTTTTGTTGTTGTTGTTTTCTGCTCTTTGTTTTTTATCTGTTTTGTTTTTCCTATAATCAGGTTAGTTACTTGAATATATATAAAATTCCATTTTGATGTATATGTAGTGTTTTGAGCATATCTCTTTTACAATGATTTTACTATTTTCTCTAAGTATTACATTATATGTACATAACTGATCACAATTTACTAGTATAGTCATTTTATCAAATTCAGTGAAGTTTAGAAATCTTACCTACCTTGATTTTTTACCCTCTTCCATTTATAATATAATTGTCCTAAGTACTTTCTCCACATAGATTAACAAAGTAAAAAAGAATTTAGAAAACTGGGGTGCCTGGTTGACTCAGTTGGCAGAGCATGTGGCTCTTGATCTCAGGGTTGTGAATTCAAGCCCCATGTTGGGAATAGAGTTTATTTAAAAATAATAATAATAAAAAAATTTAGAAAACTCAAGTGGAAAAAAATCCTATAGGACTTACTCATATTCTTTCTTATGTTCCTTCTTCCTTCTTGATATTTTAAGATTCCTTTTTAATTGTTTCCTTTATGTTTAAAAAAATTCTTTTAGCTATTCTTTTAGAATAAGTCTGCTGACAACAAATTCTCTTAGTTTTCTTTTGTCTGCAAATGTCTCAATTTGGTCTTCATTATATAGGATACTTTTCCTACGTATATGATTCTAAATTGCTCTTCTTTTCTTTGAGTGCTTGAAAAACATTGTGCCATGTCTTTCTGGCTTTTATTGTTTCTGATGAGAACTCCACAATTACTCAATTTTTTTTCCTCTTTCTAAGCAATATTTTGCTTTTTTTCACCTACAGTCTTCAGGACTTTCTTCTTTAGTTTCAGAATTTTAATAATGATCGGTCTTAGGATGGATTTTTTTTTGAGTCATCTTGTTTGTGATTCCCTCAGTTTATTAAATCTATAGGATTATGTATTGCTAAATTTGGAAAGTTTTTAACCAATATTTCTTTGACAAATTTTTTAATGCTTTGCTGTCTTTTTCCTTTCCTGAAACTCCAATAACACAAATGTTAGACCTTTTATCATGGACATACAATTTCTTGACATTTTGCTCCTTTTTAAAAATTTTTTCTTCCTTTTTTTAAAAATTTATATTTTCTGTCTTTGTTCATATAGAGTATTATCTATTGTTCTGTCTTTTCTTTCATTTTCTTTCCTGTGTCTCCTATATTCTGCAGTTGAGCCTATCCACTGAACTTTTTATGTAATATTTATTGTATTTTTCCATTTAAAAATTTTCATATCTAAAATTCCTAGTATGTGGTTCTTCTTTATACCTTCTGTGTTTTGATTAGATCTAGTGTGTGTGTGTGTGTGTGTGTGTGTGTGTGTGTGTGTGTGCGCTCGCGAGCGCTAGGGTCTTTTATTTTTTTGCCTTTGCTTCAAGCATGTTTATATGCTTGCTCATTGTGTCACTGGGTTTTTTTTTACCACAATACCCAGGATTCCTTGTCTCTGCTTCAAAGAATGAAGAGGTGGATACATAATGAACAATAATCAAAAGTTCATTAGAAGATTAGAGAGGAAGAATAGAAGGAAAGCCCACTGTATGGAGAGGGGGCATTCGAAAGTGAATGCCTGAGAACTATAAGCAAGGGTCTTTGTTTATAAGGTTCTGGTCAAACTTCCCCCTTCATTTCCCCCTCTTGTTCTACCCTCTCAAGTTCTACCCTTATTGGCTTGATGGCTCTAGGGGCTGGCATGTCCATTCCTGATTGGCTGGTTTCCGTTGTATGAGAGGTGGTCTATGGCTCATCCTTAGGTCTTTTGTCAAATTCCTGAGGGGAAACCTGAGGAGGCATAGGTGGGGTCTGTTACATTCTTAAAAGGAACCTTATGCCCAAGGGGGCTTGCTGTCCAGACACTCCCAGAATTGTTCCAAAATAGGTGTTTTTCTGTACCCAGGGTCCTCAGGTCCTAACCTTTCCCTCTCTGCCTATTCAATCCTATCTACTCCATCAAAACTGAAGCATTTTTTAATGACTTCTTGAAAAATCTCTGTTAGACAGTTTTAAGATCTCTGTGATTTCATTGTTAGCATCTATCAGTTTTCTTTTTTTCATTCAGTTTGAGATCTCCTTGCCTGTAGAATGAGAGATTATCAAGTATGTAAATTCAGGAGGTCCTTCAAATCACCCAAAAGTTCAACAACTCACCAGAAAGATTAACAAAATTGATCAAGGTCTGTCCATGGTCTCACAGCAACTCACAATTAAGATTGATTGATTGATTGACTATTTTTACAAAGAAAGGATATAGATTAAAATCAGTTAACAGAGAAAAGTGTATAGGGCAGGGTCCATGAAAGACAAGTCACGAAGCTTCCAATTATCTTCTCCCAGTGGAGTTGTGCACACACCTCTTATTCCCAGCAATGATGTTTGGCAGTACATGGAGTTTTATAAAAGTTACCGGAATCCAAAGTTTTCACGGGTATTGATTAGCTACTATGCTAGCTGGCCATATGGTTGACTTTGGTCTTCAGTTTCTTCAGAGATTAAGATGATAACCACATGGCCCAAAGCCCTGTTACAAACCACACTGTTAGCATAGACTATCTTGCACCTTCCAAATATTCCATGTAAACAAAGACACTCTAATCAAGCAGGGCATTCCAAGGGCTTAAAGGCTGTCTCCAAGAACCAGAGGCAAAACCCACCTTTCTTGGGGCGAGGTTAATCCTTTACATCATAGCACAGAAACTTGACATTTCTATTGTTATAAGAGTCTGGATCTTTCTTAAACTTCTGCTTTAGGTGGCTTTCTCTGGCACTGCTCCAGCAGGGGAAAGGTAAGTACTGTCTTATTATTGCCAGGCACGGCTAAAAGTCCAGATTCACCTCTCAGTTTCCATTGATATCCTGGGGGGAAGGGGAGTCTTTGTTACTGTGTAGTGGTGTTGGGAAGTCTAGCTCCCCACATGGTCTCCACTGACACAGTAGTGATGACCTTGTTATGTTTGGGTAATTATGAAAATCCTTACTCTCTACTAGGCTTCCTCTAACATCACCACAACAAGAAGAGAAGAGGGTGCCTCACCTTGCTGAATGAGGATAGAATTCCAGGACCCCTGAGTATTCTCACTAATAACATGGGAGGGAACATTGCTACCAATTAATTGATGGGGATGAAAGTCCTAGCTCCTTACTCAGGCTGCTGCTTTGATATCATTTCCATAAGAGTGTTGACCACATTGTTAGAGCCTTAAAGGTACCGGTTGGCCTTTGCTGGAATGGTGAGAATGAAGTCATATGATTTTGGTGGTATTTGGCTGAAGTAAAATGGTTATTGTCTACATGACTTTTTCTTTTTTTGTCTTTTTCTAGGGTGTCCTTCCTTTTTGTTCTTCAGCTAAAGAGAGATAAAGTTTTCATGGGGAATTTTTTTTCTGGGCTTTTGGTATTTCTGGATTGCTGGCTTCTTTAACAGCAAGGCAAAAAGCAAACTCAGCAAACTTGCCATTGTGTTATTCCTTAAGTCTTAAGGTTCCTAGCCCATCTACCTTTTCTTTTTGTTTTTCAAGATCTTCTTACTTTTGTTTTATCAAAATATCCAGGGATTTCAGTAGCACTTAGTGGGAGAATTAGAAAGAAGGTACATCTACTAGATATTCTATTAAGTGGAAATCTTCCACGACATAATCTTAAACTGAAAAGTGGTGAAAGAAATTCTGACGGACATAAAGCAAAGCATAAAATAAGTAAAAAGTGTTCCTTTGTGCAACTGATGACAATAAAAAAAATAATATATTGCTAAAATGAAAAAGGAAAATCTTCAAAGGGTGTGATGAGAATATTGTCTCAAACACTGGATGTCTGCTGATCTGATGATAATTTTGGAGAAAGCCCAGCATTTATTTAAGAATGTAAAGATCAGCCCGGTGAAAGTAGTACAGGTTCAAAGCCCTTTTCAATAAGAAAGTGCTTTAATAGAAGCACCAATTGGGGGAGCGGTAGCTATCAAGGCATTCCTGATAAGGACTGTGGGATTCACACAAAAAGGGGGTTGCAGGCTTCCGTAGCTTTCCACTGTTCATGAAATTGGTCTGTTTTGTAAAATGCAGGCTCAGAGAAATGTACTAGAAGAAAAACAACATGCCCAGTGAATCAGTCAGAGTTGTGTCAGAAACACAAAGTGCCCTATCTATTCCAAGCAGGAAGAGATTAAATAGATGGAAGTGGTTACTTACAAACCCATTAGAAAGTCTGAGGGAACAAATTTCAAGGAAAACTCTGTTGGACTTTAGGACTTATAGGTAGTGGGAAGTACAGGAGACAATCACCACTGATTTCAGCACCTGGCTGCACTAAAGTGGGTGAGTAGCAGGAGAATTTCTGGAAACCACCAACAATTCCTAACATTTGCTGCTTTCTTCCAATGTCCTATACCTACTACTTGCTGTTGTAAGGAAGCAGGTCTGATTCAGCTTTCCCCTATACTTAAAGGGGAAGGTGCCGGCATCTTCATATCATTGGCCAATGAAAGGGTGCACATTGCCCAGGGAAGGAGGGACAACTTCTGTGGCACCCAATCAGGAGAGGCCAGCTAACATCTTTGACCTTTCTAGGGGCGGGCCTAAAGATGGAGGCTAGTCACGCCCTGCCCTACCTGAGAGTTTTAGTCATGCCCTACGTGAGGGTCCTGGGCCCACTCTGTGATTGGTCGATACCCTAAATGTTGGGATTGGCTCCCACTACTGCCAGTATTGATGGGGGGTAGGGAATGGATCGCTGTACCTGTGTAGTCATTTCTTGTAATGCCCCTTTTTTAAAAAACCCCTAAGCTGCCATGTTAGGGTCTCTCTCCACGTGGCCAGTGAGTTGGTGGAGTCTGTGAGCCCAAGCTTAAGCCAGTAATAAAGCCCTTTGTTTTTGCATGCGTGACTCGGTCTCCCTGGTAGTCTCTGGTTTCTTTTGGGGCGATATTGGAAACTTGAGCATAACATTGTTAGAGAACTCCATGGATTTATGTTTCACTTATTCATTCCAATCTTTTAGGAAAGATTATATATATATATATGTGTGTGTGTGTGTGTGTGTGTGTGTGTGTGTGTGTGTGTGTGTTTGGATATATGTAGGTCTCATGTTTTCAGCCCCAATAATACCAGGGAGAGTACAGAAGATAGAGAAAGGTATAAACATACCAATAGATGGTGTGGCACAGGTGGTTTAAAGCAATGACAATTCAAAATTGAAAGCCAGGTGAAAATGAGAAGAACTTCTGTTTCATCACATCAAGTATTTATATAGATTTTGCTTACAGGAAATGATCCTTATTTTGTAGATCAAATATTGGCAAAGTCTAAGCAACTAGCCTGAGGTTTTCAGAAAGAAATATCAGAACTTTGAATTAGAGGCAAAAGTCAGTTTTTCCATTTGCTGCCAACTTTTACTTCTCATTCCAAACATTTTGAGGGATAAAGTATTAAACTGAAGGTCATAACTCAGTGCATTCATAAGTAATTAAAAAGCATGCTACCATCATAAAATTACAGATATGACAAGAAGATGAATGTGACAAAAGAAGAGATACACTGGGAAGGTAGATGTGAGAATATACAGAGGGAAAGGAAAAATACATATGTTAAACATATTAACATATTAAATATCCAAATATTTAATGTGTGATTATGAACATGAAATGATGGGAGAAAAACAGAAGACAATGAAAATGCTTGAGTAGGGAATAGCTAATGTGAGAAAAAGAAGAATGAGAACTAAAAAAAAAGAACGTTACTAAATTTAGGAATAAAAAGAGCCTAACTTATTTTGTTAGCCATTTGTACATCTTCTTTGGAGAAAAAAATGTCTCTTCAACTCCTTTGCTCATTTTTAAATTGGATTGTTGGTTTTTGTGTTGATTTGTAAGGGATACATTTTGGATACCAGACTCTTAACAGAGGTATTGGTCCATGTCTCCTTTTGAATGCTCAGGTAAACAAATTTCACATAAAAATAAATAATACACAAGTGTGTCATTCAAATATCACACAAGGTCATTGGGGAAAAGAGTAACATGAACAAAATAATATTCCTATAGACAGTGAAAGCATAGCAGACAGATGTATTCCAAGAGAAATTTCATTTATAACCAATTATCTCAAAAATTAAAGAAAAATATTTTAAGTTGTATTAGATGTAGAAAAAACAAGAATCAAATTTAAAAAGAACTAAGAAATTGCAAAGACAGAATTCAGAAAAATAGTAGGTATAAATGAAAAAAAAAACTTTAGATTGGAAACATAAACTAGGCATAAATTAGAAGAAATACAAGGGCAGATTGAAAAATAATGTCTTTATATGAATGTTATATGACCGAGAAAAAATGTTTAAAGAAAAATGTAAAGAGATTAAAAAGATTTAAGAGAAAATGAGACATGTTGAATATAGGCAAAGAAGATAAAACATATGGGCAATGGGAACCTCTGAAAAAGAAAACTAAGTCAGTAAGACAGAACAAATACTATAACTTATAATTCAAGGAAAATTATATATAAGAAACATAATAAAAATACTAGAAACTGTATATCCAAAGAGTATTTCATATACTTGAAGATATCTTGAATGATAAACATGAATATATTTTGGTAAAATTACTAGACTTTAAAACAAATTTAAAAAATTGTAGCATCTAGATAGCTACAAAAATTGATAGCTAAAATTGTAGCATCTTACATTGGAAATAAAATTAGATTTCTCTCAGTTTTCTTTATAGCAATGCTTATTCCAGAAGGAAATGGAGTTAAACACTCAAAACATGAAAAGAAAAGGTGAGTCACAACAGTTTTATCCAGCAAAATTAACTTTGACATATTAGGGTAATGATAAAGTGTTGTCACCATGTAAGGGCTCAAGAAATATTGTTTCCATGACACCTTACAGAAAAATTTACTAGAAAGTGAGTTTGAAATATCCAGAATGTCTAGAGCGACACTGACATATGGCTGTTGGTGAGGATTATATATAGATATTTGATAACCACGACTAAATGAGACTCAGAAGGTGGAAAGTATACTATTTCATGGTGATATGGTTTAATATTAGACATGGAGTATAACAATAAAAAACAAAAACTAGAGGGAAATAAGGAGAGCACATGCAAAAATATGAACAGTTTAAGAGACATTATGAATGTTGGCAGTGTTTGTAATATTATTCTGAGAGAAATAAGTGCATAATGTGGGAATAAATGAGTCCATAGGAAAAACTCCAATTGTATAATTCCGTGTGCCCTCGAAAGCTAGACTCCTGGTGTGGAAAAAAGATGATACACCCAGAAGAGATGCGAGGTTAAGTAAAAATCTTATACTACTGAGTTTTCATTGGAATTATCTATATCAATGAATACGTTTTTTAATCTATTATCTATCTATCATCTATCATCTATCTATCTATCTTGCCTGATACTGTTCACTGAAAAGGCATGGGAGCAGTGATCATCTCAGTAATAATAATCATCCCTAATGCAAAGATGATACATTGAAATGCCATTTTCTACCAAATTAGTCTGATAGGGTTGCCATTAAAAAAAAAAAAGAATACTACTGACTGGGTCGTTTAAACAATTCATTTTCTCACAGTTCTAGAAGCTAGAAGTCCCAGATCAATGTGCCAGCAGATTAAATTTCTGGTGGGAATTCTCTGGACTAGTAAGTGGCCATCATTTCACTGTGTCTTTTTATGGACTTTCCTCACATGAGAGAAAGGAGAATCTCTGACATTTCTTCCTCTTCTGTTGAGGACACTAGTCTTACAAAATTAGGGCATCACCTTTATGACCTCCTTTAATCTTAATTACTATCCTAAAGGCCCTGCTTCCAAACACAGACACATTTTGGGTTTAGGGCTTCTGCATATAAGTTTTGGGAAGACACAATTCAGCCTAACACTCACTGAAAGAGAGATGGTCGATTCTAGACTTGAGGCAGGAAATGTAGAAGATAAACCTTAAAAATTTTGCTATATTGAATATCAAAGAAGCTATCATAGATAAATGGAATTGTAGAACTTCTATAATTACAAAGAATTAGAATTATGCCAAAGGGACTCAGAAGTCAACCTGTAAAGGCTTACACTACAAAAGATGTAACAATTTGAGCATCAAACGGATAATAACTTCAATGGAGTGAAGCCCATCAAATACAGATATTTATTTATTTATTTATATACAATATTTATTTATATATATTTATGTATAATATTATATATAGATATATTTAATCAATTGGTTTTGGGCACCTGAGTGGCTCAGTCAGTTAAGCACCTGACTCTTGATATTGGCTCAGGACAAAATCTCATGGTTCATGGGATTGAGTCCTAAATCCCATTCAGTGCAGACAGAAAAGAGTCTGCTTGGGATTTTCTCTTTCCTTCTCTCTCTACCCCTTTCCTGGTCTCTCTCTATATATCAAAATAAATAAATAAACCTTTTTTTAAAAGAATTCTATTATATGACCAATGATGAAAATCATCTCTTACAGATGTATTCCAGATAACACATATAGAAGAAATGAAAGAATTACAATATCGCATATTGATATCCTCCAACGAATTGATGGATCTAGGCATTAAGCACCAATGACTGGTAACTTCACAGGAGACAAGCAGGCACCATGTACCTTTGTTGAAAGAACAGAGTTTCAATTTTACCTCTGCCAGAGGAATTAATTTGAATTGTATCAAGCCCCTGCTCTTTCCATTTGCCAAACATTGGGAAACATAAAGGATGGAGGAGGATAAACAAACAAACAGACAGACAAACAAACAAAAACCAACCTGCACTTTGAGAATGCAATTGCAAAATCCAGATTGGGGGACATTCTATCAGCCATCAGTAGTTATACCACAAAAGTAGAAAATGGACAGAGATAATATGTTAACTAAAATAACTCAAAATTAAAACAGATTAAACAAGAGAATCTGTAAAAAAAAATGATGATTATCAGTTAGAAGCATGATGTGGTGTGTGGGAGGAAGGCTGTGATGGGGGCTGGATATGATGGGGTTCTGATGCAGCTGACAAAGTTCTGTGTCTTGGCCAGACTGGTGCTTGTAAGGATGTTGATCCCATAATAATTTACTAAGCTATAAGTTTGTTTGGTGTGGTTTCCTCTGTTCATTTTGTTGTTGTTTCTTTTATTATTAAACACCTAAAAAGGAGGTAATGCCATAATTCCAGAGGTTATTAGTAGAAGGGAACTCTCCAGATGTGTATATACATGGCCACACGGTCACAGGTGCAATCCAGGCTATTTTAGAAACTGGGGCATGTCATTGAACTTCTCTGATGTCACCATATCCTCACCTGGATAATGAAGACAACTCCTGGGAATACAACAGAGATTAAATGAGATAACTTGTGTTATAAACTGGTCTGGTGTTTGGCACTGCAGCGTACTTGAACAATAACTACACTATCAACTCAGCGGTGCAAAACTCAAGGGCAGGGTGGGGACTCTGGATTCAGATGGAAGGAAATAACGTGAGAGAAAATGAGAATTGAGACCAATAGGGAAATTGCTTGAGAGAGTGAAGGATCAATGAGAAAAATGGGTAGACAAAAACATCCTGAGAACTGAACAGGGAGGAGAATGCAGGTGCCTTGGAGTAGAGTCGGGTGTCATGCACGATGATGCATTATAGGATTTTCTTTGGAATTGCTCATGGGACCATTGCAAAAGGATGGATCTTGACTGTGCCCAAGAGAGACTTTGTCTGCATAACCATGTCACTTGCATCTGACCCTTGTCAATGTTCTCTGGGTCCCCAAGGCTGCACAGGTGGCAGTGACAAAGTAAAGGCATGAGATTGAAATTTTTCCAAGGGAAGAGATGGTGCATGCCGCTAGCTCTTGCCCAAATTAACCTCTGCCCTTCCTTAGGGGAATTCATGTTCTCTTTTCAATACTGTTATATTCTGTTTGGGATGACCACCCTTCAGGTAGTTGAATAAACTATGCATTTAAATATAAAGGCATGCATTTCAAGGAAAGGTGACCATATTCCCCATTTCTCTCACCCATGAATATGAGTCATCTTGTCATAAGCTAACAATACACTATTCTGGGGGCATTTTTCAGTGTTGTTATTCTGAAAATATGATGGTTAATAATTTGTGTGATTATCATATACTCAGAGATACTCATATCCTCAAAGTAAAACCAGGTAAAGTTTAGACTTTCTTTAAATACTTGAGCTTGTGAAAGGGAGTTGAATTGTGTTCCTCAAATACTCTCAGTAGCGCTCAAGGTCAAATAAGCCATTTGCTCTAGTTTAACATGGGTGACTGTAGAGATGAACAGATTTGAATAAAACATTCTAATAGCATGTTCTGGCCTTGGAGGCCTCAGGCAGCATACGTTGTATTTGTTAGACACCATAGCTTAATTACTCTCATAAATGAATTATATCAATTTCAATTTAAAACCATAAGTGTTACAGTTGAACTAGGGTCAAATTAAACTTTCTGTCAATTATGCACATCACCTAAGCAATTATGTAAATTGTTAATAAATTCTTAAGTGATGTGGAATTTTTCTTGAAAAAATATCAGTTTTACGCTACTGGACTCCAACACTCGAAGAGCATGGGTACTCAGAAATCATGAAAACTTGGGTCTAGAGATCTGTCTTCCAAGTTCTCGTCAGTGCTGAGCACTCGTGATGAATCAGGCTTTCTGATCCCTTGATGTTAGAAAGTGGCTTATATATTCTACTCAAGAACGTTTTCGTTTTGTATTGTGAAGATGTATATAAGATATAGCATTGGCGTTCTGTGGGTTGGGAGAGGGGAGGGAATGGCGGTGATAATAAAAAAACAGATGTATTGTTTTGTCAGTTTTATTATTGTTTTAAAAGTATTTACAGCCCACACACCCTTTCTTGCCGGTTCCCAGGATACAACTTGCTCCCAGCCTTCTGGTCCTTCTCAGGAGCCTCAGTGATGGAAATGGGAAGAGTTACTAAGAGATCAGGGCCTGAAAGCAGCCAGGATTCTCCCGTTTGCATCCTTGTTCATTACACTTCTCATGCATCTGCCTCTATTTCATTTCACATCATGGACCTAGCATATTAATGGGAAGGGCTAATTAGACCAAACAGACTCTTCCAAATAGGCCAGCGATTATGTTCTTACTAAAGGAAAACAAACAAACAAGACCACTTAGGTAGAAAAGCCAATGGGGTTAATTAACTTTCGTCTTCCAGGTTATAAAAGTAAATAACCAATGTAAAGCCTCCAATGAGGGTGAATTCATTCTTTTCTTTATAACACTGTAAAGATAATCCTGTGTTTATTCCCCCTTTTTAATGTTTATTTATTTATTTTGAGAGCAAGAGCGCAAGCAAGCGGAAGTGGGGGAAGGGGCAGACAGACAGAGACAGAGAGTCACCCAGCCCAACCTGGGGCTCCAGCTCAGAAACCACGAGGTCACCAGCTGAAGCCATGAGTTGAATGCCCAACCTACTGAGCCACCCAGCCACCCCTATGTATTTCCCTTTTATTCCTTGGTTGTTTTTATGTAAAGTTTAAAAGGACTCCTTAGTAAGATGAGGCATCTTCTTGAAATATGAATGGATGTTGTTGTGTTAGGCTCACTCACTCAGGCTACAAAGAGAAATCAGCTCAAGACTTTCCAGGTGATAGAGCGTTATAACCCCCAGAGAAGTCGGGGACAGGCCCATGGGTCAGGTCTAGGGAAGTCCCTGGTATGTTCTGATGCCACAGCTTTCCTGGGGTACAGCTGCCATCTCAGTAGTCTCTGTCCTTCTTGCGATTCAGATCCTCCTGCCTCTCCCTTACCCCGTCTGCTTCCATTAATGCCAACTCTTTCTATGTGTCTAATATCCAGACTCCTTCAAAAGTCTACACTTTTGAGTGGTTTGGTGGCTCTACAAAGTAGTCTGTACTCTGGAGAGAAAGCTTAGGTCAAGACATTCCATGGGCTTTTTGGTCAGCCATTGCAAAGTTGGAAAGACTGCATGGTATGAAGTAAAGTGACCAGGACACAGAGAATTGACCATGGTCAACTTTTTCAGAAGGAACCTAAGAAACCAGCCTAATGTGTGTTAACATCTTCATGAAGAAAAGGTGAGAAATGCCAAGCCAGTGTTCTATGGGTCAAAACCTCAGTACTCTGCCTCCTTCAAAACCACCGAAGTGTTGGATAGTCACTAGTAGTGAAGTATTGAACACATAGCTTTTTAGATAATGTTTTATTCCACTCCAGGTATGTTGATCAAGGACGTTTACAAGCTCCAGAGAAGAAATGACAAAGGGTATTTCGGTTTAGAATGGGATACTCCACTCTTACATAAGTCAACCATGCAAAGCCAGTATATGAATCCAGTTGAGATGTGCCAAAGTTCACCTGTGACTAACTGAAGCCCTAATAAAAGCAAATCCTCTGGTCTTGGTCCTTGGGGTTCCCTGCCTTGTGTAAATTAACATTTGAACATGAATTATGAAATGGGTGACATCACAAAAGAAAACACCTGATAATGTGAAATATGCATATTGTCGAGGGAATTGAAATAATTCAACAGCTGCTAAATTATGACCTTTGTTAAAATCTACATGTCCCTATCTGTAAGCTCCAGGGTAGTCACCAGAAAGCACAGGGGCCAGTGTACCTGGAATACCTCCCCCCTCTCCTCCCCTTCCTCCTCCTCCTCCTTCTTCTTTTATGTTTTTTAATTCTTTGTGATACAAAAGAAAGACTTTATAAACTATTAGATGAAAAGACCTCTTTCAACACATGTTTGTTGGGGCCCCTGGATGGCTTAGTCAGTTAAGCGGCTGACTTCAGCTTGGGTCATGATCTCAGGGCCAGTGGGTTCAGACCCCGCATCCGGCTCTGTGCTGACAGCTCAGAGCCTGGAGCCTGCTTCTGATTCTGTGTCTCCCTCTCTCTGACCTTCCCCCCCTCACGCTCTGTGTCTCTCTCTCAAAAATAAATAAACGTCAAAAAACATTTTCAAAGTGTGTTTGTTTTGTAGTGACTCCTTTTCTGGCTCTTCTGCATACTTAAAAGTCTCCATCACCTTGAGTACATTGCCTGCTTTTAAAAAGACATTTGCACCTTCCCCAGTTCTGACCCAGAGCTACCAGATCTGCACTCGGAAATGTCTCCTTGTCATCGCCATAAGTTTTTCTGTGAGGGCCAGCAAAGCCAAACAAAGCCAAAAAAATTTTTTTTCTAATTTGCCCAGCTACAGTGTAGGGTGGGCACTGTCCGCTGCCCCAGCTTTAGGGCTACGTATGACTGTAGACAGAAAGCTATTTCGAGCATTGAAAACAGCCTTATTACCCTGCCATTTTTGCACAGGTTTTTTTTTTTTTCCCTCCCTGTGACATTAGAGAGTCCGAAGTGACATACATTTTTTATAGCTTCATAAAGTCGTCTCCTGACCGGGTCACCCTTCTCATAACTAGGGAGCGGAACGCTTGAAAAAACCCATTCATCAACGTGAAAGGAGCCTCTGTCTGCAGCTTCCAATATGCACAGTCTGGCAAGATCCAGCTCAGTGCAAATGCTAACTTACTCCTTTGCTAATGCCAAATGACCCACTCACTTCTATCAGCACACTGAGGAGGACAAGGAGGGCACGGCGGCTGTCCCCATCTGGAGAAGTGCTTCTCAAGACGGAGCCTGACACCAGCTCTGCCTGCTAAATGTAGTGAGCACGTTAAAAAATTAGTTTCATATTTATACTAATTAAATATTCAATTAAACAAAGATAAAATTATGGGGGGAAATTTGTTCTTGCCTAATGGACTATATAGCCCGTTTATTACTTCTTCACAGACATATATTAAAATTCCACGAAAAGCTACAGGAATTGTTACTCTTATTTTTATGTCTTCAAATGTTCTTTCTCGGTGTTTGTTCAGACATTCAGCCTTAGAGTGGCCTATCTTGGGATTACGGGTGGGTAAAAGAAAGAAAGTGTGAAAGAAGAAAGACAAAAAAAAAAAAAACTGTTACCCCTTAAACCTCTTGTGATAGGCAGAAATGCCTCAGTTTAAGCACAAGTCCATCCAAGGGGTTCCTTTTCATGAATTAAACGTTGTGATTTAGGAACATGAAGGCTTTGGGCTTTGAAGGCAACATGCTTGCATGAAATGGATTTCAGCTCTATTGAATGAAGTCTGTGACAAACGCCACTGCCCCCACCCCTGCCCCCGGCCAGGATGGTCAGAACATCCCCCGCCTGCACCCTGCATTCGATCATGTGGGTTTGTGTACTCAGCCTTTTGATTTTAGAAACCTCAGTTCAAATTTGAGGTAAATGGCAAATGAATAAAAAATCACCCATCACATTCCAGGAATATGTTTGTGTTTGGGATTCTTGCTCTCATTAAATAGATTGTATGTGTGTATTCATGATGTAATGTACATATATATGTGCCACACACACACACACATATATAGTATGTACATACATGCATAACTTTTTATGAGCCCTAATCACAAAAATTTTTACATGCACACATGTGTGTGCGATTCAATACACAACTCAGAAGTATTAAAATACCATTCAGTGGATCATACAAAGGTTATTGTAAAACTGTTGGTTTTACCTTAAGAAAACCCAATGCATCCTTGAAAACATCCTTGTCTCCATCTTCTGATGTTTTAATGAGATGTCATATTTGTACATCTGGAAAAAAAGACTGTCTACATTTTGCTGGACATCTCTCCAATCACACAGTGTGTATGGGACATGAAACTGTCACCAACACCACGCCAGCTCTGCACCACGGGCACCGGGAAGGCCACCTCTGGGAACAAACTGGTCACCCTTTCTCCGCCATGATGTCTCCTCCCAGGCCAGGCCTGACTGTTGAAGACTGTATGCCTTCCCTTTTCTAAAAACTCAATCCAATGGGAACCTAGGTGGCTCAGTTAGTTGAGCATCAGACTTTGGCTCAGGCCATGATCTCACAGTTTGTGCGTTAGAGTCTTGAGGCTGGACATAAAAATAAACATTAAAAAAGCAGAAACAAAAACAAAACCTCAATCCACATGGGCATCACAATGGGGTGTTGAGAAGAATGTGGGGAAATAAAACATGCCTTCTCATTTATTTATTCTGAGCAATAAATACAGGCTGTTGGGAACTTTTCCACATATATTCCTATTTTTTTTTCTATGAAAGTGGAAAATAATCTGCAAATGTTTCAGAACAGCTTTTGAATGCTACGGGGATTCGTCTTCTGAAAATGGCCATCGAAAACATCTGAGTGTGCCTCTTATTTTTGAAACAACAGATGGTAATCATCTTATTTGGTTGTAAGACTCAATTATAAATTCAGGTATAAAATAAAATATTGGAATTAATAAAGACCACATCTGCAAGCTTCCTCAGAACCTTCCATAATAAATAAGAACCAGGGTTCTTAAGGTCCAGCTCCTATGTCTGGCCAGTTCTAGAACTGATTATTTATACATTGTCATTTGTTCATCCAGAAAATTCCTACTTCACCAATCAAGTTGCCTAATGGTTTAGTATTAACAGACCTAATCATGTTAATTTGTCTTAAAGGTTTTGTTTTTATATAACTTCTCATGTCAAATAACACCACCCTGGCTCCAGAAATCATAGATATGATGAAGTATTATTTTTTAAATTATTAAACAGTATTATTAGAGTATTATTGGCCTGTATTTCATTGTATTAGACTAAATAAGAATTATTCTAAACCTTTTTAAGTTAGACATTTGAGGGGCACCTGGGTGGCTCAATTGGTTAGGTGTCCGACTTTGGCTCAGGTCATGATCTCACGGTTTGTGGGTTTGAGCCCTGTGTCAGCTCTGTGCTCACAGCTCAGAGACTGTAACCTGTTTTCAGATTCTGTCTCTCCTTCTCTCTCTGACCTTCCCCTGCTCACACTGCCTCTCTCTCTCTCTCAAAAATAAATAAAAACTTAAAAATTTTTTTTTAAATTTAGATGTTTGATGTTTTATTAATATTTATTAGAATTCAGGATTTGTTCAAAACATCTCATATACTGTATCAGTTTTGGGATTAAAACTTTTTTAATAAACACTTTATTTGATATATCTTCATCAAAACAAAATAATAAGAAATTTTCTACCTAGAGATACCATACCACTTTATATGTTTTATCTACTTAATTTATAATTTTATAAGTCCAATTCTCTATGTTGTCTGTTATTCTGTTATACAAACATGTATATTAATGTATATGTATATTAAAATGTATATAAAATATGTAATTAATATGTATGTTAATTATGTATATAAAATATGTATTTTAACAAAGTCATGTTATGACAGTGAATTAGATATGGTATATTATGATCATAAATGAACATTCTCTAAATCTTATTCCAAATGTAATGTGAGATTACATTGTATTCTTTAAAATTCCTCTGTTGTTTTGGGGACAGATGGGTCACGTAGTTTTTCTTCCTTGTCCTGACTATGGATCATTCATAAATCATTCAGCTCTGTCAATTTACAAAATGACCCACACTTTTGGACGTTTTAGGAGGGCTGGACTGCCAAGGTCATGGGCGAGGAGGGACAGAGCCACGCCAATCTCTATCATCATCAAATCTTCAGTGCCACCACAGTGCGTAGGCACTTAGAAGGTGCTCAATAAATACTTGTTGAATAAATGAGCATGAGAATATATAAAGAGATGATAGCTTTACTGCCATTATAAGCCTAATAAAAACACTGGAGGAATTAAAAAGTGTCAGAATGGGGGGAAATTGACATTCTTCCATTACTTTGCAAAATGGGTAAGATCAGAAAGAAAAAAATCAAGAAGAGGTTACAGACAAGAAAATATTAAGACATTTAAATAAAAAACAGAAAAGTGCCTTTGAGATCACTGTTCCAGTACCCAATATAAATGACCTTAACTGGTGAATCAAGGGCTCCCTTTTGACCTCTAAACTGAAGAGATTGTTGTGGGCTACCCAGCTGCAGGTTGTGTTTCTGGATCTTGTTGCCTTGAATGATGGCCTTTTAAGTCACACACAGTGGAATATACCAAAGGTATCTTTGTGACATTCCAGAAAATTAAGACAAATTCAGACTGAGTAAACAAATTCTAGCCGCTTGGAATCACAAGACCATTGGACTCAACCGTGAAATGTATAAAGTGGATTTTACTATATAAATAATAATGTTAATTTTCCCTTTAACTTTAAATGTTTATTTACTTTTGTGAGAGCATAAGGAGAGGGCAGAGAGAGGGGGACAGAGGATTTGAAGCAGGCTCAACCATGACAATGGTGAGCCTTATGTCGAGCTGGACCTCACGAACCATGAGATCATGACCCCAGGTGAAGTGGGACACTGAACCGACTGAGCCACCCAGGTGCCCCTCTTTTCCCTTTAACTTTAAATTACAAATGCAGATCATAAAACTGCAAACCGTCTGGAACCCTAAATCCAAGACCATCATTAGATTATGAAGTAATGCAAATTCTTGATTTAGATGTTGTTCTAAATAAGAAAGATGAGCTATAGATATTGGAGGGTATCTTTAGTGCATTTCATCAAAGCAGAATCTGAACCCCGGAGAAATGTATTTCTTCAAGGTCACTCAACTCTAGCAAAGGTTTATATGAATTCAACCTTGCTACCCCAAATCCTTTGCTTATTCTATCTAAACAGACTGTCAAAACATTAAGCATTGGCAGCTGGGTAGTCACCTAAGACTTGATGCTTTGCCTCTGTGTCCTTAAGCAAGCATTCCTGCATAGCCAAATGTGATAAATAAAATTAAAGAAATTTCCAGCATGTATTCATACTCAATTACATTCTTATCGAGGAAAGATTGTAATTTGTGCTCCCAGAATCCCATATGTGGCTTCATAGATATTGCCTCTTTGAGTATTTGATAAGCATCTCGAACGTACGGTAACCCAAATTGGTTTTATCACCTCCTCAACTTCCTGACATTTCCATTGATAATCTGCATTAATCAAGAATATCCAGGAGAGGATCCCTCCTTTGATCACCAACTCTAGAGAGTGCCAACATCAAAAAGTGATGTGAAATTGCTTCCTCTTCTGCATCCTTGTCTATAATGGCTATATTCCAACCCTCATCACATGTCACCTGTATCACTACAAGAGTCAAGTTCTGTTTCATATCTCATCCTCTTTGACATGTTTTTCTTTCCTGGAGAACATACTCTTAAAAAATGAATTTGTTTGTATCATGTTCAAATTATTCCTCCAAAAGTCTATTTACCACTTTTAGCGTAACTTTCAAATAGCTCAGCCTTATAGAAACACAAAAGCTCATAATTTATAGGTTTCCTCATTTTCTTGTCTAATTACTTGACACCCTCCAGTATACACACCCTACTTGCAGCCACCCATTGTTTCTTGAGCGTGCATTCTGGTTCTCCCGCTCCCCTTCGGGAATCTTTTTCCTTGAAAATGAATCTGATGCCATCCCTGGCCTCACACTCCCTTAGATGCCCCTCTTCTGTCCCTCACAACACGCTGAGGAAACTTCTATCCTAGCCCTGAATTTTAATGGCTTCTTTTCTCATGTCCCCTGCCCTTACTTAGATTAGGAATTCCTTCAGTGCAAAGACTGTCATCATATGACAACACAGATTGGTCCTCCCAGCAGGGATAACTCAGCAAAAGCATAGTAGGTGACATGTAGCTGGCATCCAGTTAATATTTGTTACGTTATTAAATGAATGGGTCCTACACAGTCGTTGACACATAGTGATCACTCTGTAGGCTCCAGGTAAGTTTCCTTGTGAGCGTCTTTGCAGCATGCATTTTTGCTGCATAGCTAATTGGTCTTAAAGCTATTTCGCTGTAAAAGTCTTTTAAAAAATGTCAGCAGCTCATTTTGACAGTTTGCTGATTTCATCAAATGGTTGACAGTTTCATTCCATTTCAGTATTGATGCAGTACACCCATTTTTGTCTATACTGTGGCGCAGAGTGTTGAATCCACGTTTCCCATAGAACTTTGGAATATTTACCAATGGACATGTGACAATATGCCAAGAGAAACCAACAGTGTAGAAGGCTTTCACAACGCAAAGCTCAGTTAACAAATATGCATCCTAGTATTTGAAAAGTGATAACGTCCTCCTCTTTTTTTTTTTAAATTCACATTCAAGTCAGTTAGCATATAGCGCAATAATGATTTCAGGAGTAGATTCCTTAATGCCCCTTACCCATATAACTCATCTCTCCCCCTCCCACAATCCCTCCAGCAACCCTCGGTTCTCCATATTTAAGAGTCTCTTGTGTTTTCCCCCCTTCTTGTTTTTATATTATTTTTGTTTCCCTTTCTTTATGTTCATCTGTTTTGTATCTTAAATTCCTCATATGAGTAAAGTCATATGATAACTGACTTTCTCCGACTGACTAGTTTCGCTTAAAATAATACCCTCTAGTTCCATCCGACGTAGTTGCAAATGGCAAGATTTCATTCTTTTTGTTTGCTAAGTAATATTTTATTGTATGTATATATACCACACCTTCTTTATCCATTCAGCCTTGATGACATTTGGGCTCTTTCCATGCTCTAGCTATTATAAACATTGGATAGATACCTTCCCCCTTTTAGTGAAGAAAGAGTTTTTTTTATTTTTTACTTTAAAAAAAAATTTTTAATGTTTATTTATTTTGAGCTGTCAACACAGAGTCTGACGCAGGGCTCGAACTCACAGGCCACGAGATGATGACCTGAGCCGAAATCGGACAATTAACCAACTGAGCCACCCTGGTGGAAGAAAGACACTTTAATGAGAAAAGAAAAAATGCAATACTGGATGAGGGGGTGAATCAGTAAGCAAAAATAAGTGTATAATATTATGAACAAAAGACTTTGAAGACAAGTACATAAGTCCAATCCACAAAAAATCAGATATTTGCACATTACTATCATGAATCCACAGACATTTTAAGTATATTCAAATATTTTGTATTTCACAATAAAGCCTTTTTAATTTTGTGTTAATTTTTCACATTTCATCATATCCTTTCTAATGTACATCTTTCTTTTATGTTTACAGCTAGTTGTCTTAAAGCTAATTATTTCTGTGGCATAATTGTGACAAAAATGGTTGGGGCTGAGATGCTTATGGAAAAAATACCAGACACAGACTCTGTAAATTTTAAATAATAAATGTCTCTCTCATTGGTATCTCAATATTAGAAACAGATAGGGGTGCCTGGGGAACTCAGATGGGTAAACCTCTGACTTCAGCTTTTTCATGATCCCGTGGTTTGTGAGTTCAAGCCCCGCATTGTGCTCTGCTTTGGATTCTTTGTCTTATTCTCTTTCTGCCCTTCCCCAACTCGTGCTTTGTCTCAAAACAAATAAACATTTTAAAAGTTAAAAAAAGAAACAGATAAAAAAATTTTTGAAAAAAAAACACATCAGTTTTCAACACCAAATAATTTTAACAATCAAAAGGTCCTCTGGGTTTTTATTCTGTATATGAGTAGAAAAAATTTTCCAAGAGTAGAATCTACTTAAAATGCTCATTATATCACATCTATATTTTCTGAAAAACCTCTAAAATTTCTAGATAAAGTTAATGTTCAAAATTACTAACATTTCATTTGTAAATAATTCTTCTAATAAGGTAAAACAACTTTTTTTTTTCTGTTTCTTGAGTTTAGTCACTTGTATATGCTAATGGTTCCATAAATGACATTTCTTGCTCAAGCTTAGTAACTGATTCAATGTCTGGTAATGCATCCTTTTTTTTTTTTTTTAAGAGGATTGATGAAGACACAAAAAAGGTCAAATGATTCACCTAAGGTCACACAGGGTGTCAACAGCTCCACCAAGATTAGCCTTTCTGCCTGGGGACAGATCATTGTACTCTAAGAGGTCCTCACAGTCAGTATATGGGTATTTATTTATCAGCTGTACCTAGTGGAAAAAACGGGCCAATCGGCTCCTCATCCCCAATCCAGCCATTACCCCCTGACTCCACTACTCTGTCCTGGTCCAAGCCGTCATTACCTCTTGAGTGAATTATTGCAAAAGCCACCTCACTAGCTGCCCACTAATCACGACTGAACAGCTGGAATGATAGTTTTTATGAGATAAAATTCACATAAGGTCATTGGTTTGTACAAAACTCCAATCATGATCATAATAAGAGACAGACTCTGTACTCTGGTCAAGAAGATCCTCATTTGTTATCATGCTCACTCTTTTTCATTTTGCTTCAGCCACACAGCGTTTATATCTGTCCCCGGAACATCCCAACTTGTCCCCTCCACAGGATTTCTAAACACTTGCTGTTTCACATAAAAAAAAATCATTTTCACATGACTCTTCACTTTATCCAGGTCTCTGATTAAATGTTTTCTCCAAGGGGACTTTGTTTACTATTATCCACAAATATTTCCTTCCTCACTACACACATACACACACACCATTACAATCATCATCATCATTATCATTATCACAGCCTTTTAATTCTATTTCTTAACTCTATTTGCTTTCATAACATTAAGCACTACGTATATACACTAAACCTTCTCTCTGGCCCTATTAAAATCCAAGCTTCATAGAGCAGGAACACAGGCTCCCTTTATGCCCACTGCATTTTAGCTCTCAATCAGGAACAGGCACAAAGTAGGTGAGAGTTCCCCAAATACAGTTTGGAATGAATAAAGGAATCCATAGGACGCACGTTTCCTGCAACATGGGGGTTATTTCTCCATTACTGCAAAACACCAAGATGCTGAATGAATTTTAACGAATGCAATTTTAAATGTATTTCTGAATTGAAAAGAAAGTTAAAGAATGAGAGAGTAAGCTTAAAAGCACAGATATTGGGAAATGTAACACAATTTTACTATCATCAAGTTTCAGAAAACCCCAAGGCTGAGAAATTAATGTGGTTCCTGTTTAACGTCAACATTACACCTAACTGAGGACAAAATGCCAACTCTCTTTAGAGAAAAGGGCAAAACATCTTCAAACTCCTATCTTGATCGTATCCATGGATTAAATTCAGTAAAATATAAGGAAATAAGAAAGAGGACAAAACTGTCAAATACACTGGAAAACAAACCACCATAGATGATGACAATTAGCAAGCTATCTAAATCTAAGTGACAGATTTAGAAAAACAATAATTGATCATTTCTAAAAATACTTCAGAATTTTAAATTACCAAGTACATACTTTTTAAATATGTCAAATTATATAAAAATAACAGGATTTTATTGAAACAATGAACAAATACTTATGAAAATATCAAAATGATCAGGAAGAATGGAAGTCAAATATAACTTACGAAAAAATAAGTCTTGAAAATCAAAAATACAGATGAAATAAACAGAATATTTGGCACAAATGAAGAAAACACTAGTGAACTGGAAGATAAAGATGAAAAATAAATTCAAGATATAGCTCAGAAAATGTTGGCATGAAACTTATGAATGGTAGGATAACACATGAATAATAGGAAGACATGTGTCTTGTATTTAATTACAGTTTCTGAAAGATTGGATAGGGGAGAGAAATTTTGGAAAATGCAGTGGGTAAGAAACCCCCAGGACATTAAAATAAAATGTAGAACTGTAACATGAAAAGATCTACATGTAGCAAGAGAAAAGACTGATTATTGCATATTTAGAATGACAGTAGATTTCTGAATAGTAAAGAATCAAAGGACAAAGACACTGAAAATGCTGCGACAGTAATGATGAACTTAGAATTTTCAACAAAAGTATATCCCAATAACAAGGGCAAAATAAACTCATTGTAAGCTAATAGAAAGCAAATGGTTTGCCATCACCAGACTCTTCCTAAAAAATATCCTAAAAGATGTACTTCAGGAAGAATAAAAATTATTCTAGAAAGATGTTTTGAGAAAAAAGATGAAATAGGAAAATATGTTAGTAGGCAAATAGTAAACACATACTAAATCAAATATGAAGCATTAATAGTGATTTACAAATACGAAATCAAAAATGAAACATTATTAATGGTTTATGTGTATATAAATAAAGCAAGATTTCAATAAAGCGAATATGGAGGTTAAAAATAATAAGAAAGGAAAGATCTACCTTAGTAGATAAGACTTACAGGAACGGTAGGCTAGACAGATTTGGATCACTGTTTATACTAAGAACAACAGAGTCAGGCATAATGGAAACTTGATAAATAACAGAGTAAACTTTGCATATCCGCAGGAAATAAATAAGAGTATTGAGTATAAGACTGTGGGAGAATTCATAAGCAAGGGAAAATGTGAAATTGGGTCCAATTATCTGTCAAAATTTAAATAATTCAATCCAAACTGGATTAAAAAATTGAATGTGATATATTAAGAATTCTAGAGGACAACTTAAGAAAATCTTTATGACTTTGGGATAAGAAAACATTTTTTTAATTATTTTTAAAATTATTTTTACATTTATTCATTTTTGAGAGACAGAAAAAGAGCAGAAGAGGTGGGGAAGGGCATAGAGAATGAAACAAAGAATTCAAAACAGGCTCCAGGCTCTGAGCTGTCTAGCAGAGCCTGATGTGGGACTTGAACTTGCAAACCATGGGATCATGACATGAGTCGAAGTCAGAAGCTTAACCAACTGAGACACCCAGGTGCCCTGAGAAGAATTTTTGAACAACACACAAAAAGCATTAATGATAAAATAATTATTGCTATATTTTATTATATAAAAATGTAAAACATCCAAAAAAATAGTAAAACATCAATTTCTTAAAAGACCAACTAAACCAAACTAAAAGAAGTGGAGAGGAGGGGCATCTGACTGGCTCAGTTGGTTAAGCTTCCAACTTCAGCTCAGGTCATGATCTCACAGTTTTTGGGTTCGAGCCCTTAGTCGGGATCTGTGCTGACAGCTCAGAGTCTGGAGCCTGTTTCGATCCTGTGTTTCCTTCTCTCTTTGCCCCTCCCCTGCTCACATTCTGTGTTTCTCTCTCTAAAATAAATAAACAAAAAAAAATTTTTTTTAATTAAATAAAGAAGTGGAGAGGAGAAGAAGCCACAGACTGAGACAACATTTGCAACACGTACAAAGGACATAGGCTTAGTGCCCAAAAGAATATAAAGTAACATAAAACTCATGAAAAGGAGGAAGAAAAGGAGAAGGAGGAGGAGGGAAGGTAGAAGAGGGAAGAGGCCATCTAGTTTTTAGTGGACAATAAAAATAAATAATATATGAAAGGAGGACACACGTGTAAATAAATGCAAATTGTATTAATTATCAGAGAGAGAAATACAAATTTAGATCATTTTTATGCCAAAAAGATTGTTATAATCGGCATATGTTGAGAAGATTGTAGAACAATAGAAACTTTTATATATTGCTTGGGTGTTATAAATTGGTATATTTTGATATTGGTAGATAATTTACCATTATCCGGTAAGGCTGTTGATTATATACATACATATATATATATGTATGTATTTCTGTTTTATTTATATTTTAGTGTCTATATATTTTAAGAGCCAACATTTCCAGAAGAAGTCTTAAACATACAAACCAGGCACCATATGTAAGAATAGTTTCAATAGCATTTCTTCATAACAATATGCTGGAAACCATCCAAATGCTCATAAACAGGAAAACTGATAGACTATTATATTCTAAATATTTGGAAATGAAATGGCACATTTATAAAAAGCACATGTGTCAAGGAAGAAATCAGAAAGGAAATAAGAAAGAATTCAAACTATAAGTAGATGAACACAACATGTCATTTGTGGGATGCGCCTACCGCAGTGTATTCGCATGTTATTTTATGGGGTTAATGCATGCATTAAAAAAAAAGAAAAATCTCAAATCAATGAATTATTTATCCACCTTAAGGAACTGAAAATTGAAGGAGCACCTGGGCGGCTCAGCTGGTTAAGCATCAGACTTTAGTGAGTAAGCATCCAACTTCTGCTCAGGTCATGATCTAGTGGCTCCTGAAATCCAGCCCCACATTGTGTTCTGTGCTGACATCTCAGAGCCTGGAGCCTGCTTCAGATTCTGTGTCTCTTGTCGCTCTCTGCCCCTCCTCCGCTCTCAGTTTGCCTGCCTCTGTCTCAAAAATAAATAAACATTAAAGAAAAGAAAAAAAAGTATTAAAAAAATAGAAACTAGAAAATGAAGAGTAGATTTAAATGATTATAAGCTTGGGAAAGGAAATAATAGAGTTTAGAGTAGAAATCAAAGAAAGAGAAAATTGAAAAATAGAGACTATCTAGGAAGCCAATGGATGATTCTTTAAGAAAAAAGATAAAAGAGATAATTCTCTTTCCAGACTAATTAAGAAGATTGTCAGAATTCTTGGAAAGAAAGAATCTTTTTTAAGCAGGTAAGAGATACCTATGAAAAATCTACAGATAATATCTCATATTGAATGTTAAACAACAGAATGTTTTCCCCATAATAAATGTGTTTGTTCGCATCATTTCTATTCTACATTGTGCTAGAAAATCTAGCCAGAATCCAAACAGAAGAAGAAACAACACTATAAGACTGTAAAGAAAAAAAGTGCAATTCTTTTTATTTGTAGATGGTATGGTTGCCTACTTGGAAAATCCACTGAACCTTCAAAAAAGCATCTAGAAGAAAAAGTTAGATTATTGGGTTGGTAGAATACAAGATGAAGACACAAAATCAATGGCATTTCTGTATGTTAGTAAAAAAAAATCCAAAATTGGGATTAAATTTAGATTGCTATTTCCTTGACTATTGGACCTAACTTCGCCTCTTGGAAGGGTGAGATGTGGTGATGTGCACGCAAGCTACACTTTTGCCACATAGCACAGTTTTGGCCCCAGTGTTAATTTTTAAAATATCTTCTGTAAATTTATGTAAATTTCATCTAGAGTAACATAAAAAATTAAATTCTCAAGAAGAAATCTGAAAAAGGTGGATAAAACTCAAATAGTCAAAACCGAAGACATTGTTGAGAGAAATTTAAGATTTAAATAACAAGAGAGATATATCTTGTTTATGAATTTGAAAACCCAAGATATCAATTCTTTGCCAATTTATCTGTTTCGACCCAATCCCAATTAAAACGCTAGAAGTTTTTCTTTTTGGTGGTTATTGATAAATTAATTATAAAATTCATATAAAAATAAAATGGATCTAAAATAGACAAATCTTGGTGACCCTGGGTGGCTCAGTCGGTTAAGTGTCTGTCTTCGGCTCAGGTCATGATCTCAGGGTTCGTTGGTTCGAACCCTGTGTCGGACTCTGTGTTGACAGCTAGCTCAGATCCTGGACCCTGCTTCAGATTCTGTGTCTCCCTCTCTCTCTGGCCCTCCCCTGCTCCACTGTCTCTCTCTGTCTTTCAAAAATACATAAAAAACATTAAAAATTTTGAAAAATAAAATAAAATAGACAAATTTTTGAAAAAGAGCAAAGTTGGAGGATCTACACTTCTTGACATCAAGATATATTTTAAGTTATAGCAAGTGAGACACTATGGTGGGGCACAAATACAGACAACTAAACAAGTGAAATAAGAAGTTATCTAGAAATTTATCAACACATTTATGGTAAATTGATTTTTAATAAAAGTGTAAAGAAAATTCAGTGGTAAAAGAATAATTGTTTTTTAAAAAATATTTAAAAATGGATATTCAGGGGCACCTTGGTGGCTCAGTCAGTTAAATGTCCAACTTCAGCTCAGGTGACGATCTGTGGTTTGTGGATATAAACCCCATTTCGGGCTCTCTGCTTACAGCTCAGAGCCTGGAGCCTGCTTTGGATCTGTGTCTCCCTCTCTCTCTGTCCCTCTCCTGCATGTACTCTGTCTCTCTCAAATATAAAAAACATTTCTTAAAAATGTAAAAAATTGATCCCTGATCCTAATTTAAAACTATAAAACTGATAGAAGAAAATAGGAAGGGTTTTGTTGTAACCTTAGGTTATGCAAAGATTTCTTAGACATAACACAGAAAGTGTAATCCATAAAGCCAAAATACATAGGATGAAGTTTATGAAAATTAAGAAACTCTGATCTTTGAAAGGTAGTGTTAAAGACCCACATACAAGGAGAAATCTGAAAAAGTACTTGTATCCAGAATATATTTGTAAAGCCTTCAAAATTCAATTTAAAAAACTACAATAAATAATAGGCAAAATATTTGAACAGGCACTTCATCAGTGAAGATATGTTGATGGCAAATAAGCACATGAACAGATTCTCAACATCATTAGTCTTTAGAAAAATGCAAATTAAAATCCCAATGAAATATCTCTATGCACCTATTAGAACGTCTAAAATGTAAAAGGCATAGCATTTAAGTTACGTTTAGTCTGTGGAATATTTGCAACTCTCACACACTGCCTCTGGGAGTGTATACAAGTGTAGTCACCTCTCCAAAGATTAGCAGTTTCTTAAAAAGTTAATCATATACTTTCTCACATTACCTACCAATTCTATTCATACATATTTACCCCGATGAAATCAAATGTATCATAAAAGTATTCCAGGACTTGTACACAAATATTCACAGCACTTTCATTTATAATAAATATAAATTTAAAAATGAGAAACAATACATAGTTAATCAAGGATAAACCACATTTCACATATCCATACAATGTAATGGTACCCGGAAATAAAAAGGCGTGTAGACAAGACAGATGAATCTCAAAATAATTATTCTTTTTTTTATGTTTTTTTTTTTTTTTTGAGAGACAGAGAGAGACAGCATGAGCCGAGGAGGGTCAGAGTGAGAGGGACATACAGAATCTAAAGACAGGCTCCAGGCTCTGAGCTGCCAGTACAGAGCCCGATGCAGGTCTTGAGCCCACCAACAATGAGATTATGACCTGAGCCCAAGTCGGACACTTGGGCTCAAAATAATTATTCTGTTGCAAGAGACACAACTAACCAAACAAAAACAAAGGTACATACAAAACAATCCCGTTTATATAACATTCTAGAAAAATCAACCAAGTATAACAGGACAGAAAACAGATGTGGGTGAGGGTAGAAGAAAGAGGGAAGTATTACCAAGGTACAGAAGAAACTTAGAGTGTCATGCATGTTTATCTTCTGGACTCCAGTGATGGGATTTTGTGTGTGTGTAAAGATATACATACATATATACACTCGTTTATGTCAAAACCTGTCAAATTGTGTACTTGAAATATGTACAGTTTATTATATATCATTTATAAATAAAGGTAACTATTATAAAAATAAAATCGAAATTTTAAAAAGTAAAGGAATGATAAAAGCTTTATTTATAAAAGATCCCTTGGCAGGGGATTGAGAATATTAGGCAGAGAGGGGAGGCAAGAAAGAGAGAGAGACAGAGAAAGAGAGAGGGATAGAGAGAGAGATTAATCAGAGGAGGGCGTAAGGAAAACAAAAGGACATTAAAGACATTGAAAATAATTGGGAAATACATTAACATTTCTTTTATTCACTGTAGTCTTTATTATTCTTCTACAAGTTGTTGTGTCTCAATGAAATATTTCACAATAAACATAAGTGAGCAAATAATGTGCATAAATCATTGAATGGCCAAACTCTCTCTTCATTACACAACCTTATTGTCTTCAAATATTTATTATTTGATTTTTAAACTCTGTAATAAAATATGACAAAATGTTCCTATTCTCTTCCCATCTAACTTTTCTCAACAGCATAAACTTTGTATATGTGGTGACATCTCTCCCAGTTGGTTTCAGAGCATTACTTAAATGTCATGGACCTCAGAATTAGAGTTTAAATCATCACCAAAACAATAAACCGATAGATAAAGAGGCCTGTGTTATAAGTAATCATGATCTGTATTTTGAAGATGATGAAATGGAAAATTGCAATACTAAGTAAACATTGCCAAGAGAACCTCTTCCTCTCAAAGTCAAAAGAAATCAACTTCAGTTGAGTTACACAATGTGGATCAATCTCAAAAATATATCTACTTGGTTATTAAAAAATAATATTGTAATCTGAAACTTTATTTTTTAGACTTAAGTAGGTATTAAACTTTCTTTTATTTTTATGAAAGGTTTAGTTGGTGAAATGTGTATGAACATGTAGCATGTCCAGATTCACACTAATAGGTGTGAACCAGTGAAAAAAATCATAGAGCAGAGCAAAATTCTGGCAAGTTCTGTCATCCAGGAGAGAAAAACATTTGTTACTTCTTTTGCCAAAACCAGAAATGACTAACCCCCCAAAAAGGATATGAATTCCCTCCTTTACTGAATTGAGCTGAATCAAGACGATTGTTTTGTTTAATCAATGATTGCTTTTCTCCATGTTACATTTTTTAAATGAACCAAAGTACATATTCCTAGTGTTAATGTGGACAGCAGTATAATCCTGTGACAACTGCAGGGACACATAGAACTTAGCCACTAAACAGCTTTGTAATTATTAAAAATATGGCAGTAATAATAACCACAATCATAGCAACAGATTTGTGTATACACACACACACACACACACACGTATATACTCAACATACAGCAAAATTCACCCTTTTCAGATGTACAGCTGTGTGTGTGCATACACACATATATTTGGATTATATATACTTTATATTTGAATTTATATACAATATATTTCAATTATATTTGAATTATCAGTATGAACTTCCACACTGAGTTATGTGCTTTGATACTCGATTTCTTAATCTAAATAATGAAGAAAATTCCCTTCCCTAACTGAGATAAGGCTTTGGCATAGCCTTTCCCTGGAGGTTGTTGGTGTATTTTATAATCTTGACTTCTGTTTATTCATGCCATGGTTATAAGGCTGTTTTTGGGTCTTAATCTTGAAAAATATGTTGGTGTTCCGGGATGTAAATCCCAAAAGCACATAGATGATAGATAGATGATAGATAGATAGATAGAAGATAGATAGATAGATAGATAGATAGATGATAGATAGGTAGATAGATGATAGATTAGGTAGATAGATAGAATATTTCACAGCTCAATAATATAAAAAATTAAATGGAGAAAAGATTAGTGTAGATCCCATCAAATATGTGATAAACACATGGACAGATTCTTAATATCACTAGTCATTAGGAAAATATAAATCAAAACAATATATAATACCTCTACATACTTATTAAAATAGTTTTTAAAGGAACTGACAATAACAAGTGCTGACAAAGGTGCAGAGCTCCTGGAACTCTCACACGTGACCAGGAAGGATGCAAAGTTATAACGCTATAAAGTTATACATGCACCTGTCAAAAGTCCCAATGTTATCAATTTTCAGCATTTACCAGAACAAAGAAAATGCATGTCCACATAAAGATTTGCACGTGAATGTTGCACATGGCTGACGTGATTTGCATTAATCTTTTGCTTCAGGGTCACAACTTAACTCCACCAAGGATGGAGACACAACACATACACTATACAGAAATATATTTGAATTAGTAAGCTTTCAGAAAATGTAAACATGCCAAGTATCCTCAAACTTAGAAATGACCTAATAACTTGAGGCACATCCACATCATGGGCTCAACAATGAAAAGGAATACAAAAGCATGGATGTCTCCAGAACTTTATACTAAGGCAACATGACTGTGATGTTCCATCTACATGGCAGTCTATTAAAGGAGAGTCTCTTGGAACAGAAATCAGTTTTGTGGTTGCCAAGAGCTCAGGATAGAAGGAAGGCATGGACCACAAAGAGCCAAGAGAGAACTTTTTGAAATGATGGATAAAGTCTATATTTTGATTGTTTTGGTCCTTATATGACTGAAGCTCATTGAGCTGTACACATGAAAAGGGTGAATTTTGCTGTATGTCGATTATACTTCATTAAACCTATCTGTAGGCAACCTTTAAAAGGAGAAGAAAATGAAAACTAACAAAATGGTTCCTAATGTTGGAAATACCTAAATGTAATTAGACTGTCTGTGAACTGGGGGCCTAAGTAGTAAATTGCACCTCTGGACCATGTGTGTGTGTTTTGAGAGAGTATCCCTATGAGATTAAAAGAGCGGGGGAAAGTAATAAGGTGGTCAAAAAAGAAAGCAGTAGTAGAATGATAGACTACTGTAACGTAGAAAAATGTCAACATCAATAAGCATTAATGTTCCTATACTTAATATCATTGAGGTATATTTACCATTTATGAGATAGATGGCTGACATGATTTTTGCATTAATCTTTTGCTTCAGGTTCACAACTTAACTCTACCAAGGATGGAGACACAACACATACACTATGCAGAAACATATTTTAATTAGTAATCTTTCAGAAAATGAAAAAAACTAGAAGTAACTTATTTAAATGGTAGAAAAACATGCTACAAAACTTATCAAGACCATTAAAATATTTGTTAAGAAGTTAAAAGATTGGTCATCTTTTGGGAGGGCGAAAGTGTGCCTTTATGAATAAATTAGCTGGTTTGGAAGAAAGATTTCATCTGACAGCCTGAGTCCCCGGTTAAACTCAATGTGAATGAGAATCTTAAACATTCCTTGAAGTATAGTTGATACACTAAATTCTGCACACCTGGGTTCGAATAAATGGGAAATATTTGAATATAACAAGAAATGCTGTCTAGTGGGGTTTTTTTCCCCCTTAGAATAAGGAAATATAGAAAACCATATAAAATTCCCCATGCCAGACCATTTACTGGAGCAATCCAGATAAGATTTTGAACTTGGGGGGGATTATCTAAACCAAACCTGCGAACTACTGAGAATCACCTGCTACTAGTCTGTTTCTATTTCCTGCTTTTCAGAAAGATTTTTCTCTTCAGCAATTTCATTTACCCAACCATTGCTGACTCAGGACTATACTTCTCGCTCCTCAGGAAAGTATATTAGAAGCCTATACATTTTGATATTTAATCAAACAAATGCATCTTACTCAGTATACTCTCTTTTGCTCCAAGAAATTTGATGAGGTCCTAAATAGTTATAGACAATCAGCACAGCAAAATTTCCGTGTCACAGAATACAGGATTTCTCACAAGCTAAAGATGTTGTTTCATTTATTTGATCTTTCCCCAGAAGTTTTATCTTGGAGGTGAAGAGCCTGTTATCATAAAATTGGAAGAAAAATAATCTGCTACGCCCAACAAGAAAAAAAAATTAACTCAGTCTCTATCTATCTGAGGTGCTTTTCTGGAAAATACTGTACCCAGTTTCTTTGCATTCTTAGCAGGAGCCAGAATATCATGACACCAAAATGAATTCTCGGGTTATTTGAATCATTCATTGCCTTAAATCGCTCTCTCTCTTTCTCTATAATTGAACTCCCCACAACCCCATGCTCAATACAAATAATAATGATGATATAACTAATAAGGCCAAAGTTTATTTTTTGTATCTTTATATACTAATTGGAATTAATAATTAGTGGGCTTTGCTCTTTGATGCTATTTGGCAATACTGATACTGCATACTACAAATAACATGTATCGAAGAATTCATTTCCTGGTTCAAAGAGACAGTGATTTTACTGCACTCAGTTACAGTATTTTAATATGCCTACCTATCTACTTCACATTTAGTTATCAGCTTCATAGTCATGACAATTCAATTTTCTTCACGTGCTGAGGGGTGACTGGACTCCAGGGTACTAAGTTGTGGTAAACAAATGCATAAAAGACTGATGGATAAAATCAGAAAGCCAATTTGTTAATTCCCAGAAAGACTCATAACTATCAAATCGAATTAGAATATTCTCTCTCAGTGAAAAGATTTACATGGGGAGCTTTAATCAGAGGGTTATTGCTCAGAGATCATGGGATTAGAAGTAGAGGAGTTAGCTATTTGATCATAATGGCTGGTGTCACAGAATTTGATATTCTAGTGCTGCTGTATTGACACTTTTTTTTTTAAGAGTCTTAGTACTCTCTCTTCTGCACCCTGAAAGACCACAGCCAAAGATTACTTCTTTAAACTTGCTTTTTTCTCTTGGCTTTCAAGGACACCAACATCCTCGATGACAGATTGTCTTTAGGTATATTAATACCAACACTAAAGTTCTCGTCTGACCTGAGAAACATCCAATTTTTACAAGTAACTAATTTAGAGATACCGGTCCTGAATTCCTTTTCTAACAGGGCACCTCATTTAATGAGCCCCGAAGAACTTTGAGTAGCTGACTAATTAGACAGCGTACACTAATTTGATGTTCTGTTTCTAGATACCAGAAGGTTCTGGAAAATTCATATCTACTGCTTCAGTTCTCTTGCTTTCCTTCCATTTTGAATCTAACAAAAAAATATTAAAATGCTATGGATACAAATAGTTAGATGGATTGTCATGGAATTTAAATTAATATTTCAAAATCTTCATGCTTTCTGTAATTAAGATGTTCTTAGTGATAGATTTACTTCACAAGTGGTAACCTGGTCTACAGAGGTAAAAAATCCTTGTTATGGGGAGAAGGCAAGTCAGAATAATTGAGTAGACATGTGAGGTCATTTGAGAGGAAGTTCCACAAATTATTCTCAGGCACATACGATAAGACACAAAGTAGAAATTTCCCCGAGCTTTGATGAAGCAATGCGGTTTGAAAATAATAGGTGTTCAAGGGCACCTGGGTGGCTCAGTTGGTTGAGCATCTGACTTCAGCTCAGGTCATGATCTCGCGGTTCATGAGTTCAAGCCCCACTCTGGGCTCTGTGCTGACAGCTCAGAGCCTGGAGCCTGCTTCAGATTCTGTGTCTCCTTCTGCTCATACTCTGTCTCTCTCTCTGTCTCTCTCTCTCTTTCAAAACTAAATAAACATTAAAAAATTAAGAAAAAAGAAAATGGAAGGTGTTCTATTAGTACTGATTGAAAAGATTTCCAGTTAACACAATTATTTGACCACATACAATTAAATAAATGTTTGATTTTCTTCAAAAATAATAGATAAGTAGGCAGCTTTAAGTTAAAGTCATTTAAAATTTTTTTAAATATTTATTTATTTTTGAGAGAGACAGAGCATAAGTGGGGGAGGGGCAGAGAGAGAGAGGCAGACACAGAATCTGAACCAGCCTCCAGGCTCTGAGCTGTCAGCACAAAGCCCAGATGCTCAATGTGGGGTTCGAACTCACAAACAGCGAGATCATAAATGACCTGAGCCAGAGTCGGAAGCTCAATCAACTGAGCCACCCAGGCGCCCCAAATTCATTTTTAGTAGCAAATGTGGGGTTTCTATATCATGATAATATTCTTAGAGTTTCTCAGAGATTCTTAAAATCGTATCCTATTTGATAAATTACTCTGAAGTTTTCAGAGAGTTTTCTCAAGAGTTAGGTGGAAAGATGCTGTAGCTTGGCTATTGCAAGACTGGTAATTTGTATGCTTTCATTGCCTGAGCAATTATCTCTGAGATAAAATTCTCTTATCTGAAAACACAGTGAGAGGTGCATATCAGAAGATCTTTCGGGGTGCCTGGGTGGCTTAGTAGGTTGAGCATCCAGCTTCAGCTCAGGTCATAATCTCACAGTTCATGGGTTCGAGTCCTGCATCGGGCTCTGTGCTGACAGCTAGCTCAGAGCCCGGAGCCTGTCTTCAGATTCTGTGTCTCCCTCTGTCTCTGAGCCTCCCCTGCTCGCACTGTCTCTCTCTGTCTCTCAAAATTAAATAAAAAATATTAAAAAAAAAAAAGAAGAAGAAGAAGAAGAAGAAGATCTGTCTTAGGTACAGAACCTCTTTGCAGTGTGACATCTCTAAAATATTAACTGCAATGCCTTGTAAATTCCTCAGCTTTTTCCAGGGTGCATCTGAAGTTATTGTGAATGGACTGGTTATGTCTGGAGATCTCCCCAGAAAACACATGAAAACCATTGCACGGGGATTCCAAAAGTGTAGTTGAGGTATGTACTTGGAATTTTAAAAAGAGCTTTTCAGAAATGTGGAATTTTACTGATGGCATTTTCTCTTCGGACATTATAAAATGAACTCTAAAGAAGTTAACATGTATTAAGTAGACTACCATATATCCACCATGGAGCTAAGCATTCTATATGTATCTCATTTAATTTTTGCTACAAGCCAATGAGGTAAGTGCTAATGTTACTCTTTTACGGGATTCACCAGCAGGCTCACGGCCCCACAGTTACAGACAGACAAATTCAGAAATAAACGCAAACAATCTGAGGCCAGAGATCACACTCTCAACCATGAAAATACATCACCTTTTGGTGTAACACATGCATTGTTTAAAGCCCTATTTTCCAACAGGACTGAAAAACCCAACTGAAGATTCTAGCCTTAAGGGACGCTGATAGTTCTGATTCTGGACACTTAAAATGATGCTGTTTCACCAATCCACCATAGAGATTTGATTCCCAAAGGCAACCTGCTATTTCACACAACAAGTTCAATAAAGTAATTTATTGGTACTTAAGGGTTAGACGAACAGAACTGAAGGTGTCAAGCTGAGTTAATAGAAGACCAGATGTTGGTTGGCACAAATCCTGCCAGTCAGCAGGAGAGATGAGGAAATTACAGGTTCAATAGGGACACTGGCCCTAAAATAAGTGAATAGAATCCCTTATACTTGGGGGAATCTCCATCATAGATGAATGTTAGAGAAATCCATGTTTCTCCACTTCCAGGATATATTCAATGTAAGTAGTTATCTCAGAATGAGAATATATATAATACATATACACATCTGTATTTATGTATGTATGTATACATATATATATTGGAAAATAAAAAATAAAGGGAAAATGTATGTTGTTTAACACAGTGCTCTTTACGAAAATACTGCCAATTAAATCTAGGAGGAGTGGTCTTATAAGGCCAATCATCTCGTACTAAATGCCATTTGGGTAGAAGAGACCCAGAGAGTTTAATTTAGATTTTCTTCTGCCACAATCCACAAATATAAAATTTACCTGAGACTCACATCTTACCAAAAAAAAAAATGGCAAAGATGTTTGGATAAAACCATTTAGGAAAATAACGGTGTCTTCTCCCAAACTAATGTTCTCCACACATCACTAAATGAATACTCTTTGATGATCTCATACACTCCCAACACCTTGTGATGTTACTGAAACTTTGAGTTCATTTTATAAGGGCAGTCTCAGCCCTAAGGTGATCATCAAGTCACCCTCTCATCTGACCACATGCCTGGAATGAGGGAAACTGGGCGCACAGATGAAGATGCTCACCATACAATCATTTCCTGAATTTCCAGCTTTATCACCTCTTCTTCCTTCTACTGCTTCTCCTGCCACCTCTCAGTACAGCTGAACTTTAAGAGGCCCAGGAGAAAGAAGAAATAAGACTTTAAATAATTTATTTGGAGAAACAGTCAGTGAAGAGGAACAAATCATGTTTCGCTAAAAGAACCGGGACCTTTGACACTTCCCTTCTCGCTCCGGTACCTGGAGCTCTAGCCGGATTGCATTAGTGAAATTTTCATTTGATGGCATTTTAATATTCTGCCTTGATGACTTTTTAGCAACATTTACTTTCAGAGGTCTCGAGTGTTCCCTCGGAGGAAATGAAACATGTCAGAGCCCATTACAAAAATCAAAATTTAAATACCTCGACCACATTAGGGCTTACACACAATCCCATCAGCGCTTAAGCTGAAACTCACAACTATTCATTCTCTTGCTCAATCAGTAATGAGTACATTTGATGAAGCATTCCAGGGTCAGGGAACACACGTTAGTGATCTAGCTTAACCCATTGATTGCCTGGCCACAAAGGACCAGGGCAGGACTTGATTAAATAGTAGCATGCAAATAATTTCCAATAGCACCAAAGGAAACTGTTTTTTCTTTCTTTCTTTCTTTCTTTTTAAAACAATTGTGACTCCCATAAGTAACGGCAAAGGAATGACTGTTGTAGATTAAGTTTGGTGTTCTTTTGGTATTACTCTACATCTGTATGTCCTAGAAGACTATCTGTTGGTTTTCATCTAACTAAGGCCACAACCACTCTGTTATTAAGAGTTGTTGTAGGGCCACTGAGTGCAGTATTTTTGTTTGAGCAAACACTTACCCTTCCAGTACTCCCCTGATTTCCTCAAGAATTCCAACTATTCCTGGCGAAGAAGCATCTCCAGGTTGTGATTTGACTGTCTACAGAGTACGCTCGTCTAGCTGGCAACATGGGGCTGGCCCCAGAGTCTCCTGGATATTGACCTTGGATGCAAAGTAATGGAAATCACACATATTGCTGTTTGACATCACAGTAAAATCTTCAAAAATCTAACAAGTTCCACAGATATTTGCTATTTTTTAATATGGAAGAGATTCTCTTTCTCTTCCTCCTCCTCCTTTCCTCTTCCTACTCTGCCTCCCACCCAAACTGAAGTACGGAAATACACTACTTGGTCATAGCATTACAGTGCTCTGAACTTCAGGCCAACTTGATGCTACTCGGACAGTTCAGCCTATAGTCAGTAGGTCAGTGTGGATATTTCAGCTCTTCCTCACGATTTCAGATAGTGAATTAATGGTTCCTGCCTTGACTTTCTCCATAAATGGAATTAAAAACTCTCCCTTTCAAGAGATAAAAGTAGCCAGGGACCTAATGGAAAATTGTGATATGATCCTGCCTGGTCAGAATTTCTTGTAGACCTCTTAGATCATATGCTTATATTCCCCATCCCATAAAGTACCTCTGGTTAATGGCCTGGAGCAAAAATGTCAAAATCTAAAATCATAGCATTTCTATGGTCTCCTTAGGGAATTCCACTCACTGCTCACATGGTCCAGTGCAATCTAGTGTCACTCACCAATACTTTTCATTGTGAGGGTCAGTGAGGACAACTGCAGAGTTCCAATGTCTTCTAAGATTTACATAATATTTCTCATTTACCTTGAATGAGGTCTCACTTAAGATGAGCAATACATTCAAATTACAAACTAAAGGCAACATTCATTGCTTTTCTTTGTCCTAATTGTTTACCAGTTGCCAGAGATGTGCAGTATAACTACTATTTGGAAATGACAACCACCACGGAGCAGTAAAAGGCATTAAACAAATCTAAGATGTCTTTTGGAAAACTGAAACGTGAAAGAAAGTGAATTTTGACAATAATCTAAAAGGAGGTAGCCAAGGTGAATTACTTACCCTTTGCCCAACAACAAAGTCACGGAAAAATTTCCCTCATTTAATCCTCTCCCTGCACCGTGAAGCCAATGGATCAGTCCCACAGTTTCTAGCCCTGCCAATCACTGAGTTAGGAAAAGATCCATTAGAAAATTTTAAATTAAAAATACTCGATGAAGAGAGGAAGCCATGAAGCATTCTTAATGCAACCACTAATGCACAGTAGTCCAAATCTTAAGCAACTTACATTTCTCATAGAAACTTAGAAATTAATGAAGTAGCTATTCTCTCTTGTAGCCATGTCTCCCCTACCCAGATCTAGAGAAAGTAGTGCAGAAACAGCCAAGGATTTGGGAAAAATCTTGAAACCACTAAATAATTCAATCTGTAATTTCAATAATGCTAGGCATGAGTAATTGTAGTAAATTCATTTTAGCTCACTCTCTTGCCTTTAATTAACCACACGGCACACACATACAAACACACACATGCACACAGCAATTCCAACTGGAGAACCATGTTATTCATAGCTGAAACTTCTGTTACATATTTTCCATTTAGTTAAAATCAGAGTGCCTTAAATATCCTATTGTCTAGGTCTTAGGTAAAGAGGGTTACAGTTATAACTCCTTTTGCCAAAAATCAATGACAAACTTATGTTGAATATTTAAATTTCTTAGAACCTCTTCGTAGATGAATGAACCTTACCCTTCACCCTGAAGCTAACTCCAACCTCTCTCTATCCAGGCACCTTTTCAGTTAGAAGCTCATTGTCATCTTTACTAACACCTTACCTTCCTTTTTACTGTTACCATTCTGGGCTTGCAGCCAGAGAGGTATAGATTTCCATGGGGTCTAGAACTGTGATTTGGACTTCCTTATCCATCATTAGGAATACGTAGAAATGAGGGAAAGGGATAAGGTATTAGCAAAAGGTGTTTCTTAAACTTTGTCTCTTGTTTTCATCATTATTAAATTTGGGACAAGGAATATTGTTCTGAGGACTGAGGGAGATACCATGTGTAGAGAGCCTCTAGTAAAGTGCTTGTCTGCCTCTTAAATGCTCGCTATGGTCATCATCATGAATATTAGCATTGTTGTCACCATCTTTTCTTGTTGAAATCCTTTTCTTAAGTCCTCGTTGGGTTTAAAGGCTATGGTTCATTGCCTGTGGTGCTCCATGGACTTCTTCAACTCCCCTTGTTCTCATGTGCTTTACTTTGTCTCATTGGCTTTCCTTTTTTTTTTTTTTTTTTTTGCACTTCCTCTGTCTTCTAACCTAAGAAATAATGCAATGGTAAGAGCTTTCAGTGATGGTCTTTCCAGCACAATATGTAGTTTACAGAGTTACTAACTATAAGCCAAAGGGATATAGTTTAGGCAGTGAAATTTGAAATAGCAACTGGCCAGGAAAGACAGAAAAGTTGGAACATACTGGATGTATATAGTGTCTCTGAAAGGAAATGATGGTGAAGGGAAGGAAGAAAGGAAGGGAGGGAGGGAGGGATAGAGGGAACAGAAGGGAGAAAAGGAGGGGGGAAAGGAAAGAAAGACATAGGGAAAGGAAAACAGGGGAAGGAGTGAAAGAAAGGAAGAAAGGAAGAAAGAAAGAAAGAAAGAAAGAAAGAAAGAAAGAAAGAAAGAAAGAAAAGAAGGAAGAAAGGAAGGAAGGAAAGGAAGGGAGGAAGGAAGGAAGGAAGGAAGGAAGGAAGGAAGGAAGGAAGACTAATAAAACGGTCTACTGTAGAGGCACTGGGGTGGCTCAGTTGGTTAGACATCTGACTTCAGCTGAGGTCATGATCTCACTGCCCTTGAGTTCAAGCCCTGCTTCAGACTCTGTGCTGACAGATCAGCACAGCCTGGAGCCTGCTTCAGATTCTGTGTCTCTGCCTCTCTTTGCCTCTCTCCCATGCGTGTGCGCATGCATGCTCTCTCTCTCTCTCCTCTCTCTCAAAAGTAAATAAACATTTACTTTTTTTTAAATGTCTACTGCAAGCTTTGTTTTCTCCTAGAAAAAATGGATAGGATGATGGTTTTTAAAAACTTTACAAGCAGTTTATTCTTACTCTGATTATCTGAGTCTTCGAAAATTTCAGCTAAAAAGAGAGTTTCTCAGAAGATTCCCAAGTCCAAGAAATTAGGGGAAACAAAAACGGGTATCAATTCAAATAGATTGCGACTCGATCAGAGTAAAATTTCTTACCACGGTACTTGATGATAGTGCTTTTTTTTCTGCGTTAGAAAGTATTTTCATTTTCTAGATCTATTAAAACTTCCTTAAGTACAAAATCCCCATGATACCATGAAAACAAGAATAGAAAAACATCTATGAAACAGGAATTCCTAGAAATACTTCAGAAAGTCTTCTTATTTTTAAATGTTTATTTATGTTGAGAGAGAAAGCATATGTAAATAGGGAGAAGAGCAGAGAGAGAGGGAGAGAGAGAATCCCAAGCAGATTCCATGCTGTCAGTGCAGAGCCCAACGTGGGGCTTAAACTCATGAACCATGAAATCAGGACTTGAGCCGAAATCAAGAGTCAGCTGCTTAACCCACTGAGCGACCGACATCCCAAGAAAGTTAGTCTTTTAAGGGGCTTTGAATTGAAACAGAGAGAACATGTTTGTTTATTTTAGTTTCAGGCAGAACTCCAGAAGAATTTTATTTCTAAATACTTAGTATTTGATGGGGTACTGGGTGGCTCAGTTGGTGAAGCATCCAACTTCAGCTCAGGTCATGATCTCACAGTCTGTGGGTTTGAGCCCCGCATCAGGCTCTGTGTTGACAGTTCAGAGCCTGGAGCCTGCTTCGGATTCTGTGTGTGTGTCTCTCTCTGTCCCTCCCCTACTCACTCTTTGTCTCTCAAAATAAAATAAAGACATAAAAATTTTAAAAAAAATACTGTTTGAAATAAATTTGCTGTATGGTCATATGTCATGGCTATGTCATGATGTGTTATGAATAAAAAGAAAAAGAATGGGAAAATATAACTATCTCTAGAATTATTGAGATTTACAAATTTTCTTTTTGTATGTAAATTTTTTAACATTTGTTTATTTTTTTGAGAGAGAGAGAGACACACAGAGCGTGAGCGGGGGATGGTCAGAGACAGGGGGAGACACAGAATCCGAAGCAGGCTCCAGGCTCTGAGCTGTCAGCACAGATGCAGGGCTTGAACCTATGAACTGTGAGATCATGGCCTGAGCTGAAGTTGGCCACCCAACCGACTGAGCCACCCAAGCGCCCCAAGATTTACAAATTTTTCTAAAATAATTAGTGAATTATTCAATTTTCCTGTATTTAAAAAGTTATTAAGCAGGAGCATCATAGTTGTATGCATTAAGGGAAGCGAGTTCTGGCTAAGCAAGGTGGGTATTTCTCATGCTGAATCCACTAGAAACTACGAAAGCTTTCCTTGCTTCATGTCCCTTCCCTTGGCATGTCTGTGTAATAAGGTCCCAGGCACTAACACCATTCAAAAATAATGTGGATATAATTTGCAAAGGTTTTATCAACCTGATCCGGGACCTGTATATGGATTCTCTGACCCACTTCCTTCTCGTATCGATCTCCATCTTGCCCCTCGCATACATTATAAATCTACCGAGTGGTATGCAGTACTGCTCTTCTGTAACATGAATTTATGCTAATGGCTGTCTGCATATGCTTATATCACATATCTATATTAAGCTTAATAGTCTGTTACATTGCTTCTTAACCCTGTGTCCACACATGATTAACTTTCCTGATTTCTTTCAAAACCGTTATTAACACAGTGTAGCATTTCACTCAACATGTCACCAAGTTCCTCTGCCTTGCGCTAGAGTTGGGGTGATTACCAAAGCCCTCAGCTTTTGCAAGTAAAAAGGTTCAGAAAGAATTAAGGGCATCGGAAAAGAAGCTCCTTTTTATATGCATGTACCACTCAAAGCTGGCAAGAGCTTAAAGTTTAAGTTCCTTAGGCAGTAAGCAAACCGACGGGTTCTCGCCAAGTTCAGGGCATAAGGTGTACTGAGAATTTCACTAAAAATTTATGGAGAAATAGGGCACTGGGGTGGTGCAGACAGACTCATGAAATGAGCCACCTCATACAGTGCTCTGTTTTTGTAGGATCTTAGAGGAATTTCAGAATTTGACATTAATACATTTTAAACGTACCACTACATAGTTGATGGTAAATGGATAATTCTCGAAATTTTTGATTCTTCCTCCTTATTACTGTAGAGTTTAGAACAAATAAAGAAGGGCATCCACACTATCACAAAAATCCTAGGGGAACAATAATCTTTGTAGTGTATATCAAAATATATCTTGGGTACATTCTCTTCATTCAGGAAATTTCTAGAATCTCCTTAAAGAGAACTTGAAAACCCTGAAATGATCAGTATTCAGACCAATAATATACAAGGTACTGTGATCAGTCAGGAACTAGAAATTTTAGAGATACAAGCATAGCAGGAATTTGCCCACACATCAAACAACCTGTGGGTTGTGGTTTTAGTTTAATGTACTTTGTGTGTGGTGTGCAAACTTTGTGCATAGCAATGAACAAACTTTGGGCTGAAATAATAGTGTCATACCTTTGTGAATGATGAAAGAACAAATATTACTTTTTGTTTTCAAAGTTGTATGTGTGTGCATACACCATCAGTACTAAAAACGGTACATATCTATTAAAAATAAAAAAACTTAACACAAGATGCCTGGCTGACTCAATTGGTAGAGCATGTGACTCTTGATCTCCAACTCAGCACCCCACATTGGGAGTTGACATTACTTCTAAATTTTAAAGTGGGAGCCTGGGTGGCTCAGTCAATTAATCGTCTGACTTGCGCTCAGGTCATGATCTTCCAGTTTGTGAGTTCGAGCCCCATGTCGGGCTCTGTGCTGACAACTCAGAGCCTGGAGCCTGCTTCAGATTCTGTGTCTCCCTCTCTCTCTGCCACCCACCCTCCCCCAACTCATGCTCTCTCTCTCTCACTCTCTCTCTCTCAAAAATAAATATTAAAAAATTTTTAATAAAAATTTTAAAAAAGTAAATAAATAATAAAAACTTAACAAATAGCTTGTGTTTTTATCTTTTATGCAGTCATTTGCACATATTCAATAACTTTCAAATACTGCCCTGAAGACAAATTTGATAAAGTGTGAAAATTGAGCAGTAGGTTGCCATATACAAGTCTCTGATGCCTTGTTCAACCACTTCTATGTGTTTATAGATGAGAAAGCAATCATTAGAAACCATGCCCTAGGACAAAAACATGAAAGACCTCCAGGAAGTTAATAGATGCATCTGGGTATAATCCAACTTCAACCTCTTGCTAACCTGTTGACCCTGGACAAGTCCCTTAACATGTTTTAACTGCATCTTCCTCATTCGCAAAACGGGAATATCAGCTCTCTTAATCTTGAATGTAACATATCCCCACAATATTGTAAGCGTCGTATTTCCCCAATAAATGGGAGAGTCACCGAAGCTTCTGCCCCCTGAAGAACACAGCTCCAAGCACTAAGAAACTCTGGTCCAAGTGAGGACCACACATCTACTATTTCTGGGCTCCATTCTTGGGCTCTTCTTCCCTGTTCGCTTTCTTCAAAGAGGTTCGGCCTCTTTCCATTCATTCCTACAACATACCACTCTAGAAAGTCAAGTATAACATGCTTTACTGAAGGTCAAGAAACCACAGAAGAATATTTTGGCATAATGGAGACTGAGAAGTGACTTCAGTTTGTATATTAGATCCCTCCAAGATCTCCAAGGCATTTGCTGCTCGAGAAATGTATCAATTTCCCACTTAGATTTTGCCTCTCACCCTGGAGCCCTTGGCTCTCTATAAACACATCTCGTTTTACCTTCAAGTCACTGTTATCACACTCCAGATTTCTCTAACCTTAATACAAGAGCAATTTTAACTCTTAACCTTTAAACCAGGCTGGGCATATTTCAAAAGGCCAAGTTCAGTAATTTATTTTTCTCATATTACATTTTTTACTTCCCATTAGACAAGCTTTTATTAATGTCAGTTCTCAGATGGGCACATGCAGCCACATTAAGGGACAAATCAGACATTTATCCCTATTAAAAGAATATAGCTTACAGTCCATATTCAATTGCCCAAGACCAAAAATTGTACTTCTTGCATAAATACCCATGCAACACTCATTTTAATGTGCTTTTGCAGATGTGTGTGTGTGTGTGTGTGTGTGTGTATTTTATTTCTCAGATGCAACTGGGTGAACTTAGTCCAGGAATTCTAAGTACGCAGGTATGTATGAGTGGGGCCGATAGCAGATCTGAATATGGTGAAATGAACAGCCCTGTCTTTTCGGATGGACTTGCTTTTCTTTAGGTCCATTGTGTGTTAGGTCTCATGCAAATTGGTGCCACAGGTACTGAATTCTTCAAGAAAAACCTGAAATCATTTTTATGTCAAATACTCTATTTTCAAAAATTATATTATCCCGGCAAAGGCAAAATAAATCAGTTTGGAGACCGGCTTCAGCCAACGGCCGCCTCTTTGCAAGCCTTGGATCAAGCCCCCCACAGGTACCACTGTTTAATGAAATCCCAAGACCCTTATTGGTCGCCATTTGCAGAAGACCTCATGGGTCTCTCTTGTCTGCAGTAGACTTAATTTGAGGTTAAATCCTATGGCAAGCTGGAGTTTGAAGATAAAGGAGATCTAATCTTTGAGCTTCTTCAAGTATTTGGGGGACTGTATGAGCTGCTGAAGGTCCCAGAGAGCCTCCATCACCCTGAGGACCACTGATGAACTTTCACATTTTGTCTATTATGAGAAATACACCTCCTCCGACCTTTCTCCGTATGATGCTTTGTTTATCGGTATGTTAAAATTTCTATTTCATATGGCGTTACAGGAAGAAATATTCTGCATGTGGGCTTTTCTTCTTGCTGATAATATATCTCTAACTCTGAAATTGCTGAATATCAACCTTATCTATTGACTAAGCATATCATTCCACCTTGTATGAGAGGACACTGTCACAATCTACTTTCCAGAAGAAAAGTGTGAAGGTTTGAAAATTCTATGAATCTTTCTTTTAAAAAAGATATCTATGCACGTTGCGCTCGACTTCATTGTTACCAATTATAGAACAAAATACACATGAGACAGAGCTCAACATGTATTTCATACTAAATATACTATAATAGACTTCTTATGAGTTTGAAATACAGTCATCTAATGGACAACACAGAACATGTTAAATATGCCTGGTTGGATAATATTTATTTTGCAAAGCATTGATATTTATGTCAAAAGCATATGTAACACATATGCTAAATAAATAAGAGAAAACATGTTTTCTATCAGATCAAAGTGATCCCTGGTAATGAAACATGCTTTCGTTTTAATAAAGATGTTTTATTAGATTTCAGAACTGGATAAATGATTCATAATCCTTGAACCCAGAGACATTTCCTACGAACAAGTGGCTTGATTTCATTTCTCCTTTTGTCTCTGTAAATTCCATGTGCGCCAAGCATGATTTTATGTGAGACAAAATGCTTGGGAGAGTCTTTTCACACCACGTTGCATTAATGAGACCATAAGATTTTTTTTCAACCAAGTTTTCAAATGACTGCTTGCTAATTTCAAATTGCCTTTCTCGTTGCTGGTTTTTCTCATTTGTGGCTCTGCTGCAGATTTCACAGAGTAAGAAGAGTAGTGAGAACTACAATAAGAAGAATTTTAATGGCCCAGCAGTGGCTTCAGCCAGTTCTAGCAGGTATTGGGGCAATTTTAAATATAATCTGCAAGTTAAGGTGGAAGAAATCATTTATTCAGAAATTATATTATTTTTATTCATTATTCAATCAACATGCACTCCTGATTTTTCTAAGACATGCCACTATCTTTTCAACAGTTAAATACCTTTGATGTGTTAACACCAATTATTTCAATAAATATATTAACCCTAATATCGATTTTCATGACATAGGTGATAGAGGTTAAGAAGGCACATTGATTTTATTAGTGAAACACTTTATATGGATAAAGATTTGTGAAATATTTGAAAGCAAGTTACCAGTTAAAACATGAGACACCAGATCCTAATAAAAGATGAACACAATTCTTCATAAAAAATGCCTGACAATAGATTCCTTATTAATAACTCATGTTCTTCATGTTGTTTTTCTATTTGCCCTTTTAACTAACACTTTCTTTGATCGGACATAGACACTTTACTCAAGTGTAAAGAGTCATTTAAAAAGACATTTCCTAAAATAAGTTCTCTAAGGAAGGAAAAGATTTTGAAATCCATTATGTGATGGTAAATACATACACTCACACCCTTGGAGTATGGTGATGATTATTAGCATGTTAGGAGCAGTGGAGAACGCTGTTTAATATCCTGTAAGTCAGTGTATCCCAAATATTTGGTCAAGGAAATCTAATTTTATTAGTACCAGTTATTGGGCAGGAAAAGGTTAATTCAACAGGCTTGGATTACTCAAATCCTGAATATTCCTGAGAAAGACCTTTCTTCAGGGTGGCCCTTGGCTGGCTCATGGGAGATAAGCTGGAGTCCTTGGAATATTCTATGTGATAAAAGTGTATGCCTTAGGACTCGGACCATACCTTATCAGTTTGATCACATACATTTATCCTAACAACGTGATTTATGGTGAAGGCCTACTGTGGCGTGGTAGGCTGTAAATTGAGTACTAAGGGCGCGTAGTGCCCATGTGACTGGATTCCAATGAAAACCTTGAATACCCTGGTTGGCAACACTTCACACGGGTTGTCATGCATCATTGCTGAAAGAATTAGCCATACCTTGGCTCTACTGGGAGAGAGTGCCTGGAACTTGGCATTTGGTTTCTCCTGGACTCTGGCCTATCTACCAGCTGTAGGCTGAATCTTCCCATTCCTCCCAAGTCGATAGGTTGAAATCCTAATGCCCAATCTGATGGGGGAAGTGGTTAAATCATGAGTGAAGAGCCCTTATGAAGGAGACCCTAAAGAGATCCCCTACTCTGTCTTCTGCATGAGGATACAACAAAAACTTTGCAAAAGCCCCTGGAGGATGGCTCTTATCCCATCATGCTGGCGTCCTGATCTGGCCTGCCAGTCTTCACAACCCTGAGCAAGGCATTCCTGTTGTTTATGGACTACCTAGTCTATGGTATTTTGTCATAGCAAATACACTAAGACAGTGTCTTTTCCCTTTTCCCTTTGATGATTTTAATCCATATCCTTTTGCTGTAATAAATTATTACCATAGACACAACAACTTTTCTTAGTCCCCTGATCTCTTCCAGAAATTTCTCAAGTCTGAGGTATCTTCAGGACTTCTGACATCCCCACTCATTAATTATGAACAGAAAAAAAATGAGGGTGGGGGGTGTTGGAGCGATTTGCAACCAACTGAATTTATAAAACAGGTTTCTTAAAGACTAATGAAAACTGTAGTATTGAGTTCCCTCTGATGCAAATTTAGGAGAAGAAATAAAACAAAAAGCTATTGGACAGTATTGCTGAACAAGGCATCTTTGGTAACTTTGATACTGGTCTGTGAATATTCTATTCATCCAATTGAAAGAGATAACTGATGTTGAATGGGCATGCATGTACATGTAACATAGACATACACTTACAGGCAAGGATTTTTTTCAACACATGTTTTTCACCAATTGGAGAAACACATATACCCCTAGGAAGCCTTTAATGATTCATATCTGAATTACTACTTACTTCTTTGGTTTGCCCTGACTGGTAAGGTGGCAGATATTCCTTTCATTTAGAATCTGACCAGAAGACAAATCGAGTAGAAACCACAATGCCAGGACTATGTCCCCTATGCTCGATATATACCAGTAAAATCGTAACTCACGTATGTCAGATTTGTTACAAACCAAAAGGTAAGTCAATTTTTTTTTTTTTTTACTGTTCATATAGTGGTTGAACAATCAGGAAAAATGTATATCACTCAAATGTGGAACACGGAGACACCTCAATTGGATTAAGTCTCTTATTGACCATTCTCTGGGATAAAAAGAACATTGGTGATGAAACCAGATAAGAACTAAGAGAGTTAGCTACAGTGGAATGTTAGACCATTATGGGGATTGAGCGAATTGCATAGAAGAATAAAAAATGGAAAAGGAAATTAGACTTTTCACTAGTGGAAAAAAATGACTAAGCAACTCTGGGATATGTTACAACAAGCTCCTGAATAAAATAAATAGGAAGTATTTTTCAGGCTGTGGGGGATTGAATGAAAGCAATCAATCTTCCTTGTGTGGGAACTGCATCAGTCCTACCCATAAGCTCCCTCTAGTGAATTAAAATCTCACAGCAACTCAACCGATAAACACTAGGCTTGAGCAATGGCCACTTACCTAAGACAATCTCCTGGGCATAACCAGTCAGACCCATGGTAACACTGCATTTTGTTGTGAGCCTCTTTTGCAGTAAACCGTTTTATAGTCACATTTTCTCCCTTTCTTAAACTAATTATATTAGACATAATTACCCTTACTTTGACAATGAGATAACTGCATTATTTTCAGTGTAAAAATGCTGACCTCGTTTTTGTTTTGTTCTGTAGAGTATAATTATCTGTGTCTTTAGGAAATTGCTCTTGGTTAAAAGATGGTATAAATATTATTAAATTTATTTAATAGACCAGGGATACCTCTGCACTCTTTCCACTTAACAAATATGTGTCAACCACACAGTAGTTAAAGGTCATCCACTTGGCCAGTAAAATGAGATTTCAATTGCGTTGGCTCTTAGTAAATGAGTAACCCCATCACAAATGAGTTAACACATATTATTAAGATAAAATGCAAAAGGTATACGAAAATCATAGACAAAAAAACTGGGTTTCTAGAAATAAAATCATGAGCATTTACAATAACCTGTGTTCCTGCTCCTGAAAAGAAAGTTACATCTAAATCGGTGGGCTATATATAGGCTTTGAGCTGAGCAGTACAGTGGAAACGTTTGCTCAACTGGAGAAACCCAGAGAGGTCAAGTTGCTTAATGAGAAAGTATGAAGAAGAGAATAAGACAACTACATGGAGAAATAGAGAAGCAATGGGAAGACCAGGGTAATTAATTGAGAGAGGCAGGGAGTAATGATGCGTGCAAAAAGATGAAGAAAGAAAGAAAAAGGTAGGAAGTGAGAATAAATGGAGTATTTGGCATTCTATAAGGAATTAAAAATATATGTTAAAAGTAGTTTACTGTGACATTATGATATCAACTCTATCTGTATCCCTGATAAATATTCACTAAACATCTATATTAGTCTTCAGTAGAGTTTCTTGGCATTTAAAAATGATTTTTTATGTGTTTACTATGCCATAAATAATAGGTACTCAGCTGTTTGCTGAATTGAATCTTCTTGGTATTCAATTCAGTGGAGAATAGTTCCATTTTAAGTCTGTTGTGTTTAGCCTAGAAACAATGATAGGAAAATATAACTGGATGATGTCCTTTTTCCAATGGAAGCACTTAGTAAATTTCCCATCCTGATTAGGGGAGTCGTTAACACGGTGGATGTGAAAACATGTGGGATATTGTGAGACAGCAGCTGGGAGCTGAACTGGGGATCACGTGGGCTACTTCCAACCTACTGTAGCTGTAGGCCAACCTGCCACTGGCCGTTTGATCAAAGACGTTTAAAGCTTCAGCAGAGCACAGCATTTGGAAGACTTTCTAGAAAGGCTGTTACACCAGAGTTAAACAACCACTTTCTCATTCAATCTCAGGTGTCATCTCATCCAACAATCTTAGGTGTCTTCTCTGTAGCCTTGTCCCAAGTATGCTACACTTTAAGCAATGGGGTATGTGACAGTAAACCAGGTCTCTGGGAGGGGAGAAAAAGGAAACAAATAACAAATAAATACATAAGCAAATCAATATCCTGATTTACTGCACTTGCCAATTTCTGTGGTGTAAATATATACATCATACCACTGATTCGACAACCTGCTCACAGTCATAAACTAGCTCTAGCCCAATATAAAAAGTAAGCCTGATGTTCTGAATTAGTGAGGAGGACCTTAGCCATCCATGATCAGGGCCTAAGTCAGACTTGGAGTCCAGATTTGGGGCCTTGGGGTAAGACTGGGATTCCTCATCACTGAGGTCATCTTCTGTGATCTGGCTCCCTCCCAGAGCAGGGGATGCAGTCCATGGGCAAATACATCTTGCATTGACCAACATAGACATTTAGACAAAGCAATAAGCAGAAGGGACATTTCTATAGTCTGTTTACCCCTGTTTTTAGACACTTGACCCATGTCTTAAGCTCTCTGCAGATAATGTCACCATCCACAAAGCCAAATTAATACTCTGTCAAGTTATGAGTGTAGCACATTAACTAGACTTTAAAAAAAAATAGCCTCTCAAGTGACAAGATATAGTATGGTATTCTATCTGTGAAACCAGACCGAATTAGCTGGAATGCCTCAAACAGGAGAACAGACCAGACATTTGCATGGTCTTCTCAGAGACAATGGAAGGACTTGAGGAAGACAACAGAAAATTGACCGAGGTAGCAGAGGGGAGATCTGGACCTGGACCAAGGGCCTCAGAGAGTTCGGGAACAGATTGTGCCGCTCCAGTGCAGGACATGATTGGGGGTCTCAGTGGCTGGGATCAGATGTTCCTGGGGAAGGAAAGATGCCTTGACATGCCCCTTCCTTTCCCTTCTCACCTTCTTCCCCTTTCAGCCATGAATAGGGAGAAAATGACTGTAGACAATGTGCTGGTTTATAGCATTTTACACTGAGGCTCTTTCTTCTTTGCCTTTGCCTTGTGAGTGACTGAGAATTGTCTTATTGTAAAACATTTCTCAGAGAACAGGACCTCCATTTTACCTAATAATGCCGGAATGAACAGCAGGCAAACAGTCAGCGCCTTGTTCCCAGTTGCCACTCAGATGCTAGAATTGTTAATGGGGTCCCCAGGCTGGGCTGGCTCTGCCTCTCTGGCTTTTTGGTCACTGGCTGCACAGACAAGACGTAGAAATATTCACAGATAAGCCACTTGCTTCTCTTTAATTCTACCTTAAATTTGTCAGGCGGAAGTATCAGGGGCTTTTAGCATCAAAACGAAATCATCTCCCTGAAAGCTTAGTTCTCAATGGGGTTGGAACAGAGGGGACAGGAGGAAGAACTGGAATTTGTCCCCTTTAGACTATAAAGTGCTGAGGCGGAAGGAAGGGAGGATTGGAGAGTCACCATGCGCACTCCATATGTAAAAAGTAGACACTGAAACTCATTTGCGCCAGTGTTTTAACTGCAGGTTCATACTTGATCCCTAGATGTTGGCCATTTACAGCTTAGTCAGACCTTTTGAATCCTTTCCCATTGAAAGGGGAATCAGGATAAGAAATAACAGCAAAGAAGGGAACACAGAATGACTGATAGTGTGAACCCTGGATGAAAATGTCAATTAGGATCCTTAAAAGAAGAAAATGTGAAAATACTATGCCAAATGCTAAAATAACGTTTGATGTCTTCAGCGACCAAAGATAAAGACTTTCCCCAGAGTTAGCTTAGATAACTAGAAAGAGTAAGCCCCATTTAGGTTCATCTTAATGGAATTAATTTGTTTCAAATAAGACAAGAAGTTTTGGTTCTCTTTGCTTATTTTAAGTTTATAATGTAGCTTAATGTATGGAATAATAAAAAAAAAAGGTCTCAAGAATTCCATTGAAAACACTAAAATGACCAGTAAAATTTTATAAATTATATTTTAAAAATAAGAAAAAATAAAGTATAGATCTGTAGACATAAAAATATAAAATGGCAGTGATTTAATTTAATTAAAAGGTTGAATTAGATAAATTCTAACATTTAGAATTTGAATATTTTTGTTATTTATTGTGCATGCATGCATGTATGTGTTTAATTTACAATCAAGATCCTTAATTCAATTCCAGAAGAAAAAAATGTGTGTGTGTGTGTGTGTATATATATATATAATATAAATGAATTTATAAATAATATCTTATTTATATAATATATATATAAAATATTGGAGGAAGGAAACAGAAATATTACCTGTTTAAAATAGCATCCTAAATTTAAGACAGATATATATTAAGGTTCATCTTCTATGTGGGTAAATATATTAATGAAAGCAAATATAATCATGCCTCTTTTTTTCTCATGTACAGATGATGCTTATTTTCTAAAATTAAAAAAAATACATGCAAGGAACACTCTCATAAATATAAGCCCCTAAATAGTATTTATACTAGATTACATGTTGATTTCTAAGAGTTCACATCTTTTCCACAATAAACCAGTCCCCAGGGCAACAGACAGAGGCAAGAGAAGTGGGATGGGGTTAGACGTTGGGGATAGAAAAGTTGAGAGGTTCCCAAGAGAAAGGCAACGATGTCACAATTTTACCTAGAGGAAGTACTACTAAATACTCAACTAGCCTTTTTATATCCTTTATTTTCATTGTCTCTTTGGCAGAAGCAGAAATGTTATCACTCTGCCTATTATATAAAGCGTATATCCAATGTACACGCATTTAAGAAAACCTGGAAATGACTACTCCTGAACCAGTCATATTAATATACATACAGTAAGTATGGGGATCCATTCTTCTTCAATTCAAAAAACATTTATCAGACAAATGTTTTACGTTAGGACTGTCACAGGAAACAGTGGAAAGTAAACAATCATTACTTATAGTCCCAGGGAGGAGATAGGTGTGTAAGGAAATATCATGCTCTGAGTTCTATAATAGACACAATGAATGAAATGTTATGGGACATCAGGGGAGGGAAGAATTAACAGGGCACCCCCTGAGTGCAGGGACTGAATAATCCTTTGTGTGCAGAAGAGGTGACATTAGAAGCTTCCATAGTCTCCAACTTTGAATGACAATGAGGAAATTGTTAAATGAAAATGACTACCATTGTATTCCACTTCTAGTAATACAGAGTAAGTGACCATCAGACAGGCTCAGAGTCAGAAAATGAGTGTCAACCCTTCATGTAAGGTAAAAAGCAGCAGGCAGGCCCTGGTGAATAGTGCACAGTAGGAGGAGGGGGGAACGAATGAAGTCAGTTTTCATTTTCTCAACTTTTGGGGAAATGAAGCAAATGAGGTTGCTCGCTGCTTGGCAAGCCAGAAATTAGAAACCACTGAATCCATGATTGCTGGAGAATGTGAGGACATCACGGAATAGAAAGGGCCAGAAATGGGTTCCCCAAATTGTTCTCCCCACATTCCTGATTAATCCTCCAAGCATCCATGGAAGAGACTGAATGTAATGCAGATGAAATCAAACGATGTGAGAAGAGACCAAATCTAGTATCCCAAGAAGATATTTGTAGTTTAAGCCCAATGAAGTATAATTTCACGCTAAAACAAAACATAAAACAAAACTTATCAGAGAAAACTAACGAACTCAGTCTCCACGTCTTAACACGGATAATGACCAGAGCATAATCTAAAATTATCTGACATATGAAGAACCAGCAAACTAGAAAATGTTTCCAAGACCAAAGAAAATCAGCTGAAACTGGCCTAGAGATGTCGCACATGCTGAAACCACTAGGTAAGGAACTTAAACCACTATGTGCAAACTTCTTCACTTAAATAGAACTATACATGCTCACTATGAATGAAAAAATAGAAAATGATAAGAAATAGCTTTAAAGGAAAGCATTCAAAACAGAAGCTGTCTATGCCCTTCAAGTATAGAGACATAGATAGACTGAAAGTAAATGAATAGAGCGAGACTATGAAAATAGTATGTATAAGGAAAAAAATGGCTGTACTAATATCAGATAATGTAGATTTCAAGACAAAAATTATTGTCAGAGAGGGACACTTCATAATGATGAAAAGATTAATCAAGAAGATATAATCATAAATGTATATGGATCAAATAATACAGCTAAGAATAATTAAACAAAAACTAACAGAGAAATAGACAATTCCACCATCATACTTGAAGATGTTAATATAATTCCTTTAGAAATTGATGAAACAACTATACAAATCAACAAAGGAAGTGAATAATGCTATCAACTACTTTAACTTGAATAATATTAATAAAACACCAATAAAATCTACAGAATATCCATTTACTCAATGGTACATGCTATGTTTATCAGGAAACACAATATGCTATGCCTTAAAAAGTCTTAATAAAGAAGAAAAGATTGAAATAGTTCAGAGTATGTTTATAACCAAACTAGATTTATGCTAGAATAATAATAATAAGCATGATACACACAATACAATATGTATGACAGTTAAAGAATATAAATCCAATAATATATGAATGAAAAAATACATAATTATCTGTAATGTAGAGAAGAAATTACAAGAGAAGTTAGAGAGTATTTTGAATGAGTGTATCAAAATTTATAAGGCTTCAGTTAACATATAACTTAGGTAGATTTTATAGTTTTAAATGTTTGTGTTAGGAAGAAAATTCTAAATCCAATCACCTGAGTTTTCATTTTAACAAATTAATAAAAGAAGAACAAATTATACCCAAACAAATGTAAAAAGAAATAATAAAAGCAGTAATCAATGAAAGAGAAAATGAGAAAGTGATACGTAAGTTATAAAACCAAAAGATTTTTAAAATATATTTTAATAAACTGATCAAAGGGGAAGAATAGAAATAACATTATCAAAATTGGAAATAAAGTTAGGGACATCAGAAATACCATGAAACAGCATGAAAAACTTTATGCCAATAAATGTGCCAATCTATATGAAATAGGCAAATTTCTTTAAAAACAAAGATGATCACCTGAGCCAGGAAGATATAAAACTTAAATAGCTCTAATCATTAAAAAAAAAAAAAAAAAAAGAATTCTAAATGAAGAACTTCTCCTACTACAGAGTTTAGAAAGGGAGGGTCCTAAGACTCTGAAATCAATTGCAAATTTGGGGGTCTCTAATCCTACCCTCAGATTTGATCATTTTCTAGAAAGACTCATAGAACTCACTGAAGCTATTATATTTAAGGGTATGGTTTATAGCAATAAAAAGAGACAGATTAAAAATCAGCCAAGGGGAGAGGCCTATGGTACAAAGTACAGGAAATTTCCAAAAACAAAGCTTCAAATTGTCCTCTGCCAGTAGAGTCATAAGCCATGGCAATTCTTCCCAGCAACAGTGTGCATTGATAGACGTGGAGCCCTGCCAACCAGGGAAACTCACCTGAGCCTTGTTAAGCGAGTTTTATTGAGCTCAGTCTCTAGTGTAGATATGATTGACCACAGAAGTGGTCATGTGGCTGACCTTTAGACCCTAACACTTATGGAGGTGGAGCTGTTACAATGTGACCTAAAGCCCCACCATAAATTACATTGTTAGACTATCTGGTGTGGCCCAAGGCGTCCAGGTAAACAATGGCACTCTTATCAGGCAGGACATTCCAAGGTTTAGAAATCACTTCCCAGGAGCTGAGATCAAAAAGGCCAGACCTTTGGATAGGCAAATTCTTTGCTACACACCCAAAAGGAAAATGCTCCCACTCTCCTCCTTAATAAATCCTATCAAACACTCAAGGAAGAAATAATATTAAGGCTACCAAAAATCTCTTTCAGAAAAGAGAAAAGAAGGAAATATTTACCATGTCGTTGTATGGGGGCAGGAGACCTGTGATATAAAATGAGCTAAAAGCATCAGTTTTGAATATAGACACAAAAGTACTTAATGAAGTATTAGCGAGGGGAATCTATCATGTTATACAAAGGATAGACATCACGGCCAGGCAGGATAGGTCTCAGGTTTTCAATGTTGTTTCCACGCTTGGAAAACCAATCAAATGTACCCAGATGTACAAAATAAAGGAGAAAGCCATATGATAATTGAAGTAGATGAGGAAAAAAAATCATTTCAAATTTGACACCCATTCATGAAGGGAAAAAGTGAAATAAACTAAAAATAAAAGGGAACTTTTCAGTTTTTAGCAAATGAAACATGGACAGAAATTTCTTCAATCCGGGTAAAGAGATGGGAGAAACCTACAGGTAAATCATCCTCAGCAGTGAGTACATCAATGCTTGCTACCTAAGATTGATAACAGGCAAGGATATCTATTCTTATCATTTATTTGCAACTGTTATGCCCAGATTTTAATATCATCCCCCCAAAACCAGAGACTGCCAGGGAGACCAAGTCACAAATGCAAAAGCAAAGGGCTTTATTATGAGTTTAGGCTGGCCGAGCCTAAACACAGGCTCACAGACTTTACTGGAGCAGTGGATCCATGCTGAGAGCCCCAAACAAAGGGGGGGGGGTTCCTTTATGGGTTTGGGAAGGGGGAGTGACAGGAAATTGTGACACAGGTATAGTGACCCAATCATTATTGCATAACATCATTGACAGTAACTTTAACCATACACATTGTCCAGAGGACCCAATCACAATATTTAAAGTATTAACCAGTTACAGAGTGGACCCAGGACCCAGGACCCTCACGTGGGGTGTAACTAGCCTTAAGCAATAAGTGATTATCTATAGCTTCTATCTCTAGGTCTGCCCTTAGAAATGTTAAGGTGTTAGCTGGCCTTTCCTGATTGGGTGTTACAAGGGTGGTCCCTCCTGCCTTGGGCAATGTGTGCCCTTTTATTGTCTAATGATTCTGAAAAACCTATACCTAGGCCTCCAAGGTCAGAGGGGAAACTGGAAGCCTGTCATGGAGTCAGTTTAATTCAGACCTGCGTCCTTACACAACATCATCTTACATTCTTAACCAAAGCCCAAGGTAAGGAAAATAAAAAGGCATACAGTTTGGAAAAAAAGAAATAACAAGAGTCTTAATTCCCGGATAACATAAGAATTTACAGGGAAAATCCTAAGGAATCAAGAAAAAACCTAGGGATAAAATTAAACTTAGCTTGAAGGATACAAGGTCTCTGTAAAAAAATTTTATAAAATAAAATGATTTGTATGCCTGATGCTAATAATGGACAATTAGGAAATGAAATTATCTCCATTTACAATAGCATTGAAAAAGTCTTTGGAAATAACAAAATTATGCAAGACTTGTACACTGAAAGCTGCATAGCATTGGAAAAGGAAATTTAAAGAGACATAAAGTAAGGGGGCCTGGATGGCTCAGTTGGTTGAGCACCTGACTCTTGATTTTCTCTCAGGTCATGATCTCACAGTTCATAATATCTAGCCCTACACTGGGCTGTGCACTGACAGTACATGGCCTGCTTGGGATTTTCTCTCTCCCCATCTCTCTCTCTCTGTTCCTCCCCTGCTCGTTCTCTCTCTCAAAAATTACTAAATAAACTTAGAAAAGAAAAGATCTAAAATAATGGAGAAATATACCAGATCCATGGATTACAAGACTTGAAATGAGTTTTGACAAAAGTACAAATGCAATTCGATGGTAAAAATAGTTTTTTCAAGAAATCGGGCTAGAACATATGAATATCTGCATGAAAAAAAAATGATTTCAACTCTTCACATAATAAACAGAACAGATCAGATATGATAAAACTATTAAATATATAACAGAACATACAGGGAAAAAAAACTGAAATTGGGCTAGGGCCATATTTGTTAAATAAAATACAAAACACCACAATTCCAAACAGTGAAAATGTAATAATATTAATAACAACTATACAATTAAAACTATTTGCTTTTTGCAAAATGCATTTAAGGGGGCACCTGGATGGCTCAGTCAGTTAAACATCCGACTTGATTTGGGCTCAGGTCATAATCTCAGGTTGTGAGTTCAAGCCCCATGTTGGGCTCTGCACTGACAGTGTGGAACCTGCTTGGGATTCTCTTTTTCCCTTTCTGTCTGCCCCTCTCCTGCTCATGCTCTTTCTCTCTCTCTTTCTGTCTCTCAAAATAAATGAATAAATTTTTAAAAATTAAAAAAAATGTATTTAAGAAACAAAAGGAAAACCCCAGATTGAAAGAAAGTAATAAGTAAGTTATTAAAGATAGGGTGGAAATGTTTGCAAAGCATATATCTGTCACAGGGCTTATGAATTCAAGAATTTATTAAGATCTCTTAGAACCAAGTAATAAAGCAAACAACTCACTTAATAAGTGGGTAAATAGTTGTTTCAAACATTTCAAAACAGAAGACACATGAATGGTAATAAACATGAAAATATATCCAACATCACTAGTCATCAGGGTAATACAGTTAAATTGTGTGTGTGTGTGTGTGTGTGTGTGTGTGTATTCAATGGGATATTACTCAGCCATTAAAAATGAATAACTCCTATCATTTGTAAAAACAAGACATTATGCTAAGTGAAATAGACTACACAGATGAAGACAAATATTGCATGATCTTACTTCTAGGTGAAATCTAAAAAAAAAGACCAAACTCATAGAAAAATAGCTAGATTAGTGGTTTGTAGAAGTGAGATATTAGGGAGACCTAACTGGAGAAAGGTGATCAAAAGGTATAAACTTCCAGCATGCCTGGGTGGCTCAGTTGGTTAAATGTTTGACTCTTGATATTTGACTCATCTCATGGTCTCATCGTTCGTGGGATCAAGTCTCATGTTGGGCTCTGCACTGACAGCAGAGAGCCTGCTTTGGATCCTCTCTCTCCCTCTCTCTCCCCCTCCCTTGCCTAGACTCTCTCTCTCTTTCTCTCCCTCAAAAATAAATAAACTGTAAAAAAATACCATCATTCCGTTATAAGAGAAGTAAGTACTGAATATGTAAAGTATAACAAAAGAATATAGTTAACTCTTCTATAGGACGTATAGGGTGTATAGTGAAGTTGTTAAGAGAGTAATCCTAAGAGTTCTCACAGAAGGGGAACAAAATTTCCTTTTTGTTTGCTTTTCCTTCTTATTGTACCTTTTTGAGATAATAATGCTACATAAAATTATTGTGGTAATCACTTCACAGTATCTGCAAGTCAAACTATAGTACTATACACCATAGGCAATAATGTATATGAATTATATATCAATAAACTTGGAAAAAACCTAAAACCACAATGAAATACTATTGTAAATCCACGTGAATGGCTAAATTCAGAAGACTCGATATTAAAAAAAAATTGGAGCTCTCACATGTAGTCAGTGGGATGGCCAAATGGAACAACCAGTTTGCAAAACAATATTGAAGTCTCTTACAAAGTCAGACTTAACACTTTTCATATGACCCAGAAATCTGATTCCTAAGCTTTACCAAAGCAAGTGAGAGCATAATTTCACAGAATGAATTTTGTGTGTATGTTCAAGGCAGTATTATTCATGGAGGGATCTCAAAAACATTATACTAAGTCAAAGAAATCAAACCAAAATAACAAAATATTGCATGATTTTATCATATGAAATTGTAGGAAAGGCAGAACTATAATGACAGAAAGGAGGTTAGAGGTTGTCCGTGTCTGTAGGGTAGGGGAGTAAATCAGCTGCAGAATTCAGGGGGCAACTCTGAGGCCATGGAAATGTTCTATCTCTTGATTGTGGTGGTGGTCACTACATAGTATGCAATTATCAAAATTCATCAAATGCATGTTTTGGGGGCACCTGGATGTCTTAGTCAGTTAAGCGTCTGACTTTGGCTCAGGTCATGATCTCGGGGTTCATAGGTTTGAGCCCTGCATCAGGCTCTCTGTTGTCAGCATGGACCCCACTTTGGATCCTCTGTCCCTCTTTCTCTCTTTCCCAATATTGCTAGTAGCTTGCTCATTCTCTCTCTCCTTCAAAAATAAACATTAAAAATATTTTTAAAAAATACATGTTTTGTTGTATGCAAATTGTAATTAATTATGATAAAAATAATAAATTCTGGCAACTATTTATTTTTTTAATGTTTTTATTTTATTTTTTGATACAGAGAGAGACAGAGCATGAGAGGAGGAGGGGCAGAGAGAGAGGAGACACAGACATGGAAGCAGGCTCCAGGCTCTGAGCTAGCTGTCAGCACAGAGCCTGACGTGGGGCTTGAACCCACCAACGTGAGATCTGACATGAGCCGAAGTCAGAGGCTTAACTGACTGAGCCACCCAGGCGCCCCATCTGGCAACTATTTAAAGATTATGAAAGCTCTTAGTGTCTGTCAGCATATACGTGCTTTTACTTGGTGTGGAATGTCTTCTGAGTTGAGACCCTGGCTAGGAGCCATCACCATAGCGAGAAGCAAGAGGAACCTTTCTTCTGAGGCGGGGTCTCCTGTCCCTGGGGCACTGAACATCTCTTCTCCTAAATTTGAATGTGAAGGAGTCTTTCATCAATACATCCCATGGGTCCCTCACCACTACCTGGACCGGCTTTGCTTCCGAGCTCTGTTAAATTTGCATTTTCAGGTATTCTATGGGCCTGGATGATCTCCATAATTCCTTTCTACACCAAACCAATAACCAGGTTGAAAGAAAAAACAGAAACAAATTAAATACTGCTGACTAATTTGACCATTTCCTTCAGGTAAATAAAAGTCACCAAATGCAGTGATGACTCCATGCATTTTTATGTATGGGCTCCCCTCCTATCCTTTCCACAGAGAGCTTTTAGTTAACTATTGCTGAAATTGGAGTCTCAAAAGCAATTCTGACTGAAAGAAAGACATTTCAATTAAACGAATAATCAAATTCAAAATGTTATTTGAATAATTTGAGTTCTTAAATTAAGCACGCTGATTTTTTTTTGCAGTAAGCTATAAATTACATTTTCCGCTACATTGACAGTAAACGGGTAATTAATATCTCAACTTTTCTTCCTCTATGTTGATTTAAAAAATAAAATTAAATAAGCACAGAACATAAATCAGCATAGCCATCCCAGATTAGATGTGATTTGCCCATCCCCTTTTTATCCTACTTTCTCTGGAATGTGCTCTTCCTGTTTGGAGAGCAGGCTGAACCTAAGACAGAATGGGACACACCAGACAAAAGACTCATTGTAGAGGTGGCAACTGAAACTTTAGTAACATAATAAAATCTTTTAAACAATTATTAGATTTTTCAGTGTGCTCCAAATATACAAATATGGCACCTTCTATTTCATATACTATTTCCACTGTCACTGTCTTAACCACTGGAAAAAGAAAATTGAGTTAGAAACCAAACGGGTTACTCTTTAGGATGTACTTTCTAAATGTTCTATTATTTTGGTGAGAGCAATGAAATGGTATTTTTAAAATATCATAAGGGAATTTTGTGTATGCCAGGGAGTGCTTTAAATGTTTTAGACATAATTGATTTCGTTTTTACTATAACCTTAGAAGGACGTTACATTTACTGGTTCCATTTAATGGATGCTCAAATTATTAGGAGAAGGGCAGCTATTTCTTCAAGCTGGGAAGTGGCAGAGCAGAGATGGAACATGGTGGTGTTACACCAGAGCCTCGGATCCTAACTCCCATGCCCCCCACCCCTTCCTCCACATTGTGAACTCACTCCTGCAACTATACATCTGAGCAGGTATTTTACTTCTTGTTACAGTATAATTCTGACACTAACTACCCAGAGTTAGGTTGAATTTCACAGGTTAACTTCTGACACCAGCTACAAAATGAAGGGGGTCCCCACTACCTCCTCAGGTTTGATAATTTCCTGGGATACTTATAGAGGTCAGAAAAGCACTACACAAGGATTACAACTTTATTATAGTGGATGCAAATCACGACCAGCCAATGAAAAGATACATAGTGTGAGGTCCAAAAGGATCCCAAATGTTAAATTCCCATGCCCTCGGGACACGTCACTTTCCCAACATATTGATATGTAATTACCAACCAGAGAAGTACATCTGAACTTTAGTGTCCAGAATCTTTACTAAGGTTTGTTATATAGAAATAACTAATTGAATCACTGGCTATATCATTGAACTCAATTTTCAGAGACTCCTCGTCTCTGGATTTTGGGAGGTCAAGCCAGCATCACATGGCTCAAAGTCAACATTCTAGTTTTCTGGTTTGTCTTTCTAGTATTGCTAACCCTGATCCTGAAATATTTGGGGACCTACTATGTGGCAATTTATTAGCATAAACTCACTAATGGTCTAAAGGGCCCAGCATGAATAACAAAGACACTCCTATCATTTGGGGTATTTCAAGGGCTTAGAGTCCTCTTCTCAGGAACCAGGAACAAATATCATGCTTTATTATACTATAGACCAATCCATGAACATTGGCCTCCTCTTGCTGCACTATCTCTCTCCAGGTTTTTGAAAGGCTGCACCAAAAAACTCTGCGAGTACCTCTTGCTTGTGATGAAACAAACAGCATCTGGAAATCCAAGAGATTATGTTCAAACAGTAGTAGGTAAAAATCTGCGACACTTTGTGTGACCTGAATCAAGAGGCAAGAATCAAAATTAGCCGCTTCTCTGTTTCTTTCACTCTCTTTATCTTCAGTTTTTGATAATCCTCTCAAATCTTCTAACCCATCTCACCCCTAGGTAGGGCCCTCCTAGCACAGTTGTTCTTTTTCATAGGTGCCAGCACCATCCTGATACTCACATACCCAACCCCAATTTCTTCCTAACCATGTATTTTAGAGCTTATCCATTCTCTCCATTCACTTTTCAGCTCCATGTGCCTTTAAGTTCCTTTCAGCATTTACAGATCTCTCGAAATTAAGAGGTGATATTGGATTTAAAGAAATATGGTATGACTCTGGCATATCTTCTAACTTGATTCTCTCAGGGAGTCTGTTGTACCACTCTCTGCTCTTTCATAACCAAATAACACAACACTGATTCTCTCCTAGGGGAAAAACCCCAACAGCTTATGTTTCTTCTAAATTTTTTTTCATTTCCATATACTCAAAGACATCACTTTACAATCAGACTCACAAGTGATATTTATGTGTCAAAATATCACTAAAATGTAAAAATTAAAAATAAAAATAATCAGCGCTTTATAAACAAAGTGTTCTGCTTGTTCCATTTCCTGGTCTTCATGGTCTTGGTTGTAAAGATGTTTTAACACCCTTTTTTAAACAAAAAGATAACTTTATCTTGGATTTCTCTGTCATTCACCTGCTGGCTAAATTAATGTACATCCATGAATTTTAAAGCATGTAGGGATAGGAGGCAAGAAACATGTATCATGAAACAGGGTCCTTTTCCTTGATCCCTCGTCTCTGACACACTTGGGGTGAAGAGTGAATTATAAGTTTGGAAGGAACTTTAAACATCTTCTTCAATATTTTGCTCAAGATAGAAATAGAGTCTAAAAGATCCATTCATCCAGCTGCATTTTGAGCACTTTCACCAATTTTAATCCTCTCTAATGCTTAAACATTGTTTTAAAAATGTTTCCCCATTTTCTATCTCACCCCAATTCTACAAAAAGACAAAGGAGTGTTCTTAGTTCTATTAAGTCAGTTTTCCCTCTGGCTCCCAGTAAGTGATCCAATAGCCATGCTCGTACACTACACAGAATAAATATAAACTCTTCTCAACACTGCAAAGTGCTCACTAGAGTTTTGCTTTCACAACCATAATGCTACTATTCACCTGGCAAAACTTGCTCATTGTTTCAATTGTTCTTCAGGCGACCTGGTTTCTTGATCCGTTGTCATCCTGGAATCCTTTCTCTGAACCTACTTTAGTTTACCGTATGTTCTCTGTGAGGCTCAACATAAACAGTTCAACCCAGAGATGCATAATGAAATGGATAAGAGTTTGGAGGCCAGAGAGACCTGGGAAAATATGCCATCTTGGTTACTAAAATGAGCTGAGTGACTTGTGTTAGATTCTTACTTTTTTCTCATCTGTAGGTGAGGATGATTATCTTTCAAGGTAGGGATTTAAAATAATATATGGTAAATACCCAGTTTAGTGCAATGCATATAGAGACAAATATGTGGGATTTTTACTTTAGGTATCACTTACGCAATGATCCCTTTAGCTTTCTAATAACTACACTATATTGTTTTACACTATATTAGTTTTCACTAAATCACTAAACCCATAAGCCTTTTGCTTGTTTGCATTCTAGTTCTATACTTTCTTATATAAACAGGAAATTTTTGCCATGTTGTTAATTTACTGAATTTCAGAAGAGGACTTAATGTTTTCCTAAACTAACAAATTTTAAGGCACGAAATAATAATTAACATACCCCTAATTTTACCCCCTTGACACACACATGAGGTCTAGACATATTTATTGGTTTTATTCTTGTCACCCTTTGCCACCAATATTCTCCACTATGCTAAGGAAATCTAACAAAATCACAAGTGATGCCATCATTCATACTTAACAATGAATATCAGCTAGCTAATAATTAGGTTTCTGCTACTGGAGAGAGTTACTTGACCACTGAACTGAGATTCAGGAAATGTGCTTCCCACTTGCAACTTTGCTAACTATTTATATGATCTTGAAAAAGTTGCAACTTCATCTATAAAACGAAGGTAAATGATTTCAGAGGTTTTTTTCAGAGGAGACGATGATTTAGTAACTTACCGATTTGCAGGTTCACATTGCCAGCATCTTTGTTCAGAAGAAAATAAAAAATTCCCAATTTAATATTCTGATCTTTCAGGTTATCATAAATAGTCTTCTGTTCCATGCATACTGTTCTTATCATTGAAGAATGGATAAAAAAGAAGAAAAAAAGTAAATACAAAAAGAAAGAAGAAGAATGGAAGGGAGGAAGGATGGAAGAAAAAAGAAAGAAAAGAAAGAAAGAAAAGAAAGAACATATCCACATGCTTTTGAGTTTAATATTCAAGCTGTTGCTTATAATTAATTTTAGGCTGATTCATTTTCCACCTCAAAAATCTTGCATTCACTATTTTGGCCCTTAAATGAATAACATCATTATTCTTGAAAAATCAGTGTATTTGCAAACATATCTTATTCTCAATGAGCCAAAAGGTATAAGGATACTCGCTGCAAAACATAAAAGAAAGAGGATGAGAGGTAGATGGAAACTCCTGCATTCCTTCATAATTTTTCAAAACTCTTTTTGGAGTGTGTCGGTGGAAATACTTATACCCATCTGACAGAGAGGACAATTGTCAAAAGCATGAGGTAGGTTACAAAGATGGCAATGCAGGTCATTCCTAGCATCACTGTTCTCACAAAAACAGCTAACAATTATTCAAGAACAAGACACTCCTGAAAGAATCCTAGAATGCAAGGTTGAGGCTGAAGACTTGTAGGAACTGCAGAAATGAAAACAGGTTACAGGCTAGGTTAGAAGTGTAAGAGGGGAAGGGCAGCTACATGTTGACCACATTTGCCCTTCCCCCAGGCTAGTGCAGTGTCACCTGGAGAGGTCTCCCCTGAGTCTCCAGTTCTTCCAGTGGGAAAAAAAGAACATGGGGGGGGGGGCGGAGGGGGACACAAGGGAAAAGCCAGCCACTCTCAACATTTGTGGGAACACTTGCTCTGAATTTATACCACAGAGACTACAGGAGAATCTATGGGGCTCAACCTTTATGGATATGCCTGTGACCAAGAAAAGAGGAAAGGCTTGTAATAGCCAACACCCAGATCTTGGCACAGACCTCATTTCTGCAATGCCCAAGTAATAATCCCATCTGGCACCTTTGCTCACTGCCAGCATCAAGTTGGGGGTACACTCCAACCAGGGAATTTGAAGGGGTGCAGATCTGCCTAATTCAGATCCTCAAATGAGTTTCACTGGCCCTCGAGCCTGGTTTGCCCACAAACAGGCAAAGACCTGACTTAACAGCTCCACCCACTGTGGAGTCTGTCTTCCAGCTCCATGGGACCAGAAGGGGCTAGTGAAAACTCCTGGAAGCTGTTCTGGACCAGTGATGGTCCAGGAGAGAGGTGGTGGGGCAGAGCTGATTGCCCCCAGGACAAAGTTAATACCAGGAGTTTATGGATTAGAAGAACTGATATTGTTAAAATGTCAATACTTTGAAAGTCATCTGTAAATTTAATGTAATCATACCACAATTTATATGACATTCTTTACAGAAGTAGGAAAAACTGCTAAAATTTATATGGAAACAAATAGACCCTGAATAGTCAATGAAACCCTACGAAGGAAGAACTGTGCAGAAGATAATACACTTCCTAATTTCAAGCTATACTCTAAAGCTATAGTCATCAAAACTGTTCAGTACTGTTAGAAACAGACAAAGTGACAATGGAACAGAATCAAGAGCCCATAAATAAACCAAACATATATGGTCAACTAATATTTGACAAGGGCACCAAAACTACTCAATAGAAAAAGAGTCTTTTTAGTAAATGTGCTGAGATATTATTTATTATTTATTTTGAAAGAGAGAGAGCATGGGTGCAAGTGAAAGAGAAGCAGAGAGAGAATTTGAAGCAGATTCCAGCACAAAGCCGTATGTGGGACTCAAATCTGTGAATCGTTAGATCATGACCTGAACTGAAACCAAGAGTCAGATGCTCAACCGACTGAGCCACCCAGGCACCCCATCATGCTGCATTTTTTAAATTTACACATGATGTATGTCAATTATAACTCAATGAAACTGAAAAAATAAAAGTAAGTTACTTCCTTAATTTTAAGCTCAGGAAGTTCTCAGGACTTTTAAAAATTGATGATACTACTTTCTCTACGTGTGAAACAATGTGAATTGTATTCTGTTGTATGTTGGACATTTTAGATAGTGTGAGTTTGCCAATTCAAGAAATATAGAACAAAAATTCCCAACACTGATTCTCAATGTCTGAGAATATTGCTGGCTCTGTGTCATTTTCTATCCGTAGTTCTTTTCCAGGCTTACAGTTAATTAGAATGATCTGTGTATTAAGTTCATTAACCTACTTACATGGAAGATTTTGTTAAAGAAAAAAAAAAAAGAAAAGTTAGTATCTCATAACTCCTGAATAATAAATCTTGGTATTGATGTTGTTTCTACAAAAGGAAAACTGATCATCTTGGATACATAACTATATTTGAATAAATGATCATCAAACTTGTACATCCATTGAGTCTTAAGTAAATTTATGGGAGAAAAAAATCCATAATTTAAAGGCTCCCGAATCACCATAGTAAAATCATGTTAGTAAACCTGATACCGCACAAAGGCAGTTATATCTTGTTTTCAAGTAAATGTGTATCTATTATAAGCATTTTCAAAGTGAAAAAACTGGGCTTTTGTCTATATACTAGAACATGCAATAAGGAGTAGGCATTACTTGTGTAATTTAGCACAGCTGTGATTCTGGTGATGATAATTATTACTATTATTATTATTATTATTATTATTGGAGGAGATGGTAGAACAGACACCATGTCACCCTATAAGAGCTAAGAATTTATAAAAATCACCCGTCCCGTGTCAAAAGGTTTTAATGTTACCAACCTCTCTGGGACTGATACATCTTTGAGAAACACTTGCCATACTGCAGTGAGCTACTATGGCCAATGGAAATGCATTGTCTCCCAAGGAAAAGAAAAATGAATAAAATAGAAAGAGGCAGAAGGCCATGAAGTATAGAATTGAGGAGTGCAAACTCCCAATTTCTACAATGGTCAGATGGGCAAGATAGAAGTGTGACTCTTCCAGCAAAAGGAGTAAAATACTGAGTAGCAGGTAGAGTCTGGGAATGCATAGAGTGTATACCCTATTTAAGAACATGCCATTGTTTTGTTGTTGTTGTTTAATAATATGGAGCTGGCCAAATAAAGCACATGCGAATCCTATTTTGATCTTTAACAAATAATCAAAAGAGGGAAAAGTGACAGGGAGCTCATATTACTTAGAATGGCTTATAATATTAATCAAAATAACTGAATAGGTCTCAGAGATTTGTAGGAGAGTTTCTCAAACTCAGCACAATTGACATTTTGGGGCTGGCTAATTTGTTGTCAGGAACATCTGTCTGTTTACCAACATCTCTGGTCTCCACCAGCTAGGTGCCAAAGATATCCTCCCCCACTCTGCTACAAGTGATAACATTTCAGAGTATCTTTAGATTTTGTTAAATGTCCCTTAGCGCATGCGCACGCGCGTGTGTGTGTGCGTGTGTGTGTGTGTGCGTGTGTGTGTGTGAAATTGCTCCCGGGTGAGAACCACTGGTATCAGATATAATTCAAAGTTTATAAATGCTAACAAAGATATTTTCATTAGTAACTAAAAGAGAATGAAGATAAAACATTTACATTAAAGTAAATGTTTAATAAAGACCAAAACAAGCCTAACTTAGAAAAGAAAATAATAAAACAAAAGAGATAAAAATAGTGACGGTAAAAGTAGAGTAAATATTGATTCCCCCAATAAATTTTGTAGTTGATTTTTTGTGGGGACAAAAAATTGTTGATAAATATAACTTCAAAAATAGGACGAAAATGCCCAACAAATGCACAAAGAGCAAGAAAGTTATAAAAAAAAGATGTTAAGAGGAAACATGTATAAACTTATATCAAAACACTTAAAATTATCAGTGAAATAAGATTACCAACTAAGAAAATAGAATATAAAATTTGCTAAAAGAAAGCTAAACATGTAAGATTTAAAAATTACTAAAAATAACTTTATAAAAAGATGCTGAGCTACAAAATATTTTGAGTCATTTCTCCAACTTACAAAAGCTATGTCATACTCTGCACAAACTCTTGAGAGCAGAGAATAAGATTAAGTATCAATTTATTTTTCAGAGTTCTTAACTATTTACATATTAGGAAAGCATCCCCCTCAATAAAGAGGAAGAAATTTTATTTCTAGCCCAACTACCAGCCATCATCACAATTAAAATATTAGAGGAATTTCCAGTGTCAACCTTATTAATAATTACTATTTTACTAATAAATATAAGAAATATAGAACAGGTAAAACCACTGAAAAAGATGAGGCTATATACATACAATTTTCTGACTAGAATAAGAGTACTTTCTTGATCTGAAAAGTGAGAAACATCTTCTAACAGAGGACTACTAAGGACAGCCTTTAAAATAGGAAAATGAGGGGTGCCTGAGTGGTTCAGTCGGTTAAGTTTCTGACTTTAGCTCAGGTCATGATCTCACATTCCTGGGTTTGAGCCCTGCGTCTAGCTCTGTGCTGACAGCTCAGAGCCCGGAGCCTGCTTCCAATTCTGTGCCTCCCTCTCTCTCTGCCCCTCTCCATTCATGCTCTGAATTTCTCTGTCTCAAAAATAAATAAAGCATTAAAGAAAAAAAAATTTTAATAGAAAAAAAAATGCTCAGTATCACCACTTTTATACAACATTGTTTTGAGGTATTAGCCAGCACAATAAGAAAAAAAAAAAGTACTAAGATTGGAAAGGAAAAAATAAATCTGATCATTTTGTACTTGATATGGTCTATGTAAATCCTAAAATATCAACAAATTATTATAAATTTTATGAGGGGTGCCTGTGTGGCTCAGTTTGTTATGCATCTGACTTGGGCTCAGGTTATATCTCACAGGTCATGAGTTTGAGCCCTGCATGAGGCTTTCTGCCATCAGCACAAAGTCTACTTCAGATCCTCTCTCTCCCTCTCTTTCAGACCTTGCCCCGCTCAAATAAATAAACACAAAAAAATTAGAAATAATATGAGTTTAGCAAAGTGGGTGGCTATCCAGAGCCAATCTCATTTCTGTACACGAGCAAGTAACTAGAAAACATTTTTTAAAATACACCATTTGCTATAGAAATCAGGATTAATAAAATGTCATCATAAGTCTAACAAAAATGGGAAAGATGTATGCACAGAACAGAACATTTTAAAATTTCACTGTAATTCATCAAATAAGTGGAGAAGTTGCACGTATATAAGAAAAAAATCCTTAAGAGATCAATCTCTTGAAACTGATCTATATTTTTAATGTAGTTCCAATCAACTTCCAATAGTCTTCTTCAAGAAATTTGAGAAGTTTCTTTAAAAGTTTACATAAAAAACCAAAGGATTGTGTACCACAAATATTTTCTGAGGAAGAAGAAAAGGTAGAGGGGTTTTCTGTCAGATATTAAAACATATAATAAAAACATATTCTAAAGTTATGCTAAAGCTATAAAACATATCACAAAGCTATAGCAATTAAGATAAATTTACCAGTGTGATAAATATTAGACCAGAAAAGCTGATGCATATGTGGAAGTTTGATATGTAACAGAAATGTACATCACATCATTGAAAGTAGAGGCTGTGGTTCAAGAAAAGGAAAAAAAATGCACAAGATGTTTGTACAGAAGATGGAAAATGTTTGTAATACATTGAATACATATTTTAAGAAGTTAAAATTCTTAAAAATCATTAATAAAAGAGAAACTCAGTAGAAAAATAGGCAAAAGACACGAGACACATTTCAAAGAACAGGAAACCTGAATGTCTGGTAAACACATGATAAAACCCTCAACATCACATCAATATCACTAATCAGGGAGGTATAAATCAACACCAGTTAAGATAACTGTTAACAATTATTCATATTGTAAAACTGAAGAATTCTTGATAAACCAAGAGTTGGAGAGGATGTGATTCAATGTAGTCTGATATTTTGTATGAGTTTTTACAGTGTAAACAGCTACAACACATTTGGGAAATAATTTGGTACTATCTACCAAGACTGAATATTTGTGTAACCAGAATTTCCACACTTAGGTACAAACACAACAGAAACTTCTGCACATATGTGGAAGAATGCTTCCTGAAACAATGTAAAGTCCATCAACAAACAAATGGACGAAAACCACTGAGGTATAGTTAGGCAAAGGAATTGCAGCAAGGATAAATGAAGTGAAATCAAATGCAACTGGAGCACGGCCACACTCGATATTATCAATGAGTCTTGGTATAATGTAGGCAAAAAATTCCAGAGGACTATCTACAGAATGACGTAATCATTTTAGAAAGTTCAAACCGAGCCAAATCCCACGATATGTTATTCACCGAGACGTATGTAAGTCCGTGTGCCGTGGCCGCCTTGATCTCTGGACAGAGCGGTACGTCTTGAGCCCTGTCTCCCATTTCTTCTGATCAGCAGAGATCACTCTCAGCTCCCTAAAGATGTCACCAGCCGTCAGTGGAGTACCTGTAAGCAGTGAGTGAAGTTGCAGGAACACTTGGAGGAGGGGGACAGATCTGCTCTGAGGAGGAGGCACTGTGGAATTCTAATCTGTCATGCCAGTCCCCACATAGAGCCATTAAAAGACCATTAAAACTTAGGCTAGTTTCTCCTCACTCTTATCTGCCGCCTGCCCTCTTCCTTCTGAGCTCCATCAGCAATGACAGCAGCTTCAGGTCTACTGTAATCTATCAAGGGATCTTTGCTTTCTAGAATTAATTTAACTTTCTTATCCCTCTGATGTTTTTAAAATAAACTAGGATTCTGCAGCCTATTTTGCTTGTTGTAGTGAGGGCAATAATCTCTTTCAAACTTTCTACATCTTGAGGCTAGACGGCACAACATTTTAAAGCTACAAATCACTGAAAACAGCCAACTTTTGTCAAATGTGTTTGTGTCCCTCATTTAAATGTGTCCCTCATCTTTTGTTTTCAATATATACTGACTTATTAATTTATACATCTTTAGAGTCATCCCTTGAGGTTTTCTATTATGCTTAGAAAGACCTTCCTTCGTTTGGGATTACTTACAAAAAACATCTCCTGTTTTCTAATAGTACTTTAATGCATTTATTTTTAGCGTAAAATCTTTGGTCCATCTGGAGTTTATTTTGGTGTTGGAAATAAAGTAGGAATACAATTTTATTTTTTTTCCAGATGGCTACTAAGTTGTCCTAACTCCATTTATGGACAAAGAATATGAACAGAGTTTCACATAGAAGTAATTTTTAAACATATGAAAAGATGTTCAACTCCAGTCATATTTTAAAACCCTGAAAATAATAACTGTAGTTAAATATTATTTGGCACTCTACATCTAAATTAAGTGTGTACATATTTTTTGATCCAAAAATATTATTTCTAGGAGATTAACCTTTAGATGTTATCACATATATGGATATATGGATATTCATTGCTACTTTATATGTATACAGAAAAACAAAGTACAACCACATTAATGTCATTTAAGATGAATTAGTATAAAAAGTTTTGTGTGTCCACTATAAAGGACTCTGAAGCATTTACAAAGAAGGATGTAGATTGCACATTAAAGTATGATATTTAAGACATTATTAAATTTAAAAAGCAGAGTGCTTTTATGTATGTTCCACACACTCCACTTCACCAAAAAGGAACACACGCACATACAAATGTACACAAACACCTTACACACATACATAAATTTATACGCATAGACGGCTCGGAAAAACCATCCAACCATCTTGTAGCAGAGTTAGGTGGGGAACAGAGTGAGTCTGGAGAGAGAAAGAAATCACGTCTAGTTATCTGAAAGCAAAGAGTATTTTTCTGAGTGTGATTTCACGAATATTGTTGTGTCACTACCAACAAAAGACAAGAGACTATTCAACTTTGTGAATAAAATGGCCCATTTCTAAATTCTTGTGACACACACAAGTTCTCCTGGTTATTTTTAAAACAAAAGCCAACCCAGGAGCAGAACATTAGGCTTAAAGTTTAACCTGCAACTGAAGGGTATTGTTTGCTTAATATAAATTTGCTAGATGCAAGAAGAGAAAACTTCCGCTTCCAACACGTTTTTTCCTCCATCACCACCATTACTAACAAAATATCCCCACACACTCATATTCTCAGCCACTGGTTTTCACACTGAGTTTGGTAGAGAGCCAGGCATTCCCCATACAACCTTCAGATGCCACCCTGAGAAGCGGGGGGGGGGGGGGGCGGAGAGACCCAGGGAGCACTCCCTCCTCCCTCCCCTACTTAACCAGAACAGTTTGACTGTTGTCTTCTTTTATTGATAGGGAGGAGGGAGGATTCTAAATAATTTGTCTTTTTAAGAAACAGATCTTCAGTCAACTGAAGAAAGTAATCAAAGCCTATTCATGTCTGTCACTGCTATTTCAATCAACATGATGTGTTTAACTATAAAATAGCTTTAGAGACTTTATGAACTTAAAAACCTGGAAGTTTAGGGCTCTGAGCGACCATACAGATTCTGTGGTCCTGTCCTATCGTTTCACAAAATAGAAGGACAGTGAGGTCACAGAAATGAAAGGATCTGTCCAAGGTCACGTTTGAATTATTGGTGGCAGATTTGGGATTAAGGTGCCAGCCTCCAATTTCCTTGGGCTTTTCTCTGTGTTCCTCATTGGCAAACGATTAACCAGCCTCTCAATATTGACATTTGACAAGGGATTTGGATCAACTTTTGCTGCTGTGGCTATAAGTTACTCATGTGACCAAATTCCCCCAATTCCTCTCTTTGGTAAATATTTGCTTTCCAGTTCAATTTTTTTTGAAGGTTTCCACCAATCAAACTCTGCCCAAGAAAGACAACTGCTCCCACTGGTTGTCACCTTTGACAGTTATGTATAAACCCAAACCTGGTCAAAGACAAAGCCACTCATCCAAAAGGGGAAAAAAGCTGTCTTTAGAATAAGCCTGAAGGTAAAAGCCTTGTGATCATTGTATCTATCTATGCATTTGTATTATCATTTCATAAGGCAAAACAGAAGGTGGCAAAAACCTACTGCCATCCCCTAGTTTTTGATGGAACATATTCATCAAAAAAGCATCCAGTCCCCTGAGCTTGCAGCCATATGCTACAGGAAAATGTCACCAGTTAAAGATGTATTCATTTGCTGTTTTGAAAACTCTGTTTGATATTCATGCATTCCAAGTGTTTTGACCTAGATTTCTGTAGAGGCATTAGATCCAGTCTTCTGTAGGCAGCTAACCAGCTGTTGCTTATGTAGTCAAAGGAAGAATCTAAAGTTAAAAAAAGAGAGAGAATGAAAAAATGAAAACATTTATTAATGGGTGCCAACATTTTGCACAGCCAATATGTTTAATACTAGATGAACTAATATAAGCATATGGGGATGCATTTGTTGCAAAGCTTTAAAGAAAAGAACAAAGAAAAAAGTTGGAAGTAGCTAAAGTTCAAGGGGAATGGAATTTGCACTTTCTTCAGTAAATGAAAGCTTGGCGAAATGGCAACGCACTTTAATTATAAGCAAGTGGCTAATGTCATAGCATTTAAGATATTTTCAGAGGAAATAGATGATGCTCCGTGCTCTGCACACATCTTAGATAAACCTCAAGTCTACATAGCTTGGCACGTGCTTGAAATCTCTTTGGATATCAATCTTGTACTCAGCCAGACTTGTCTATTTTTGATGTTCATAAGGTCCAGTTAGTTCAGTTATGAATCTGTGTTAAGTAATGTAATAATAATGATAGTAATAAATATGAATCCTAATTCCTCCTCAGTTCTATGTCCTTCCGGAAAGGAGAACAAAAAGGCTATGTTACTCATCTGTCTCCAGGTCACATGTCTACAAATTATACCAAATTATTCATCAACACCTCCTTCCTACCTCTGTAGGATGAAAGTTGAGTTACAATGCAGAATCATTTAAGTAAACACTCCCAGACTCTCTTCCTCTGCCCCTTAGGCCACAATGTTGTCAAATGCGTAGTCAGCTAGCAGCTAGGAGGGTGAATCCATTTATCTGCCCAGTCACAAATGGTTGCTGAGCATCCTGTAAGAGTGGATCCTGTGTTTGATTCCAGGGCTCTAGAGATGAAAGGCAAAGTCCTTGTCTTCTAGTAGGCTGGAGAATGATGGGTAATTAGTCCTCAGAGACACAAAATGATTTGGTGCCATCAGGTCACTGGAAAAGTTTCATTCAGCCAGAGTATGGATTTGTTAGAAGCACAGTGACAGATCATGGAGAGTTGTGCCATGCAGAGCCATCTATCCAAGCACCTTGAATCTGACAGAAGAATGAAGCATTTACACTGACCACATGTATATCTAATTGCTGTTTATTGCTGGTCTTTCTAATTCCCAGTAGGAGTAAATGGACTGAGGTTTTCTTCCACACGCATATATTCATTCTTTCAGTAAATATTTACTGAGTGTATACACTGCAGCCGGTGTTGTAAAACTAAGATGGACATCGCAAATCCTTGCCATGAAGATGCTTGGAGTTCAAAAAGAAAGATAAGACATGCACACCTGATTATGAATACAAAGCAATAAGCACTGCTTGAGATTTATGCAATGTCACTGAGTTGCAGAATTGAGAATGATTTATGACCGAGAGGTAATATCTGAAATGGGTCGTAAAGGATTTGTATAAGTTGGCCATTTGGAAACTGGAGAAATGACATTTTAGGTGAGACTAATGGAATGTGTGGGAAAGGCCAGGGTATGTAAGATATGTTGAGGGAAGAGATTGAGAACATAGTCTGAAAGGAAAGGCAGATATTATAGTCACCTGATAACAATTTAGAGGAAGGAGAAGAAGAAGAGGGCAAGGGCAGAAGCAAGGGAGGGGGACAGGAAACTGACTGGCTATTGAATGGTGGAATCGAGAAATCCGCAAACAATTTGACCATGTCCTTGAGGACTTTGCAGGCATAGGAGCTTCCTTACATCTTCATAGGAACAATCTTACTTTCCAGAAATTGTTCAGAGTTATTTAAATAAATACTTTTGTGAATTTCTTGGGTCACTAGTGAGACCTTCAGGACATCCTTACTCAAGAAAAAATCTTGTGTGGGGCACCTGGATGGCTCAGTCAGTTAGCATCCAACTCTTGATTTGGGCTCATCTAATGATCTCCCAGTTCATGAATTCGAGCCCCACAATTAAGATTCTCTCTCCCTCTCTCTCTGCCCCTCCCCTGTTTGTAACTTCTCTCTCTCTCTCTCTCTCTCTCTCTCTCTCTCTCTCTCAAGTAAATAAATAAACTTCTAAAAAGGAAAAAAGAGAAAACCCTCTGCAAACTGGTAGCCTAAAACAAAGAGAAAAAATATGCCTGACCGTGGAGGATGATGGGACAAAATAATGGAAGAAAGAGAAAGAGAACTCACACGGAAGACTTACTTTGGACCAGAGATGTTCCATTATGCCTCAGAATTAATTCATTTTTCACAACAACTTTATGCAATGGAAATTATTTGTGTTCTCACTTCAGAGGAGAAAATCGAGGCATGGAGAGATCAAGTGACTTGCCCAAGGTCTCACAGGAAGTAGCGGTGCAAAGATTTTGGTTTCAGAGTCAGGATCTTTGCTTTTTGTGCTCTACTGCCTGAGAAAGCTATGAGGTGCATGATGGACCACTGCCCACGTCAAAACTTTAGTAAATCCTGGTGAAAGTAGGTTTTTAGTGAAGCAACCTGAGCAGCTAGATTGGATGTGAGGCAGATGAGTGGAAGCAAATGAAGAAACATAGCAGGGGTCTAGGATGGTCTTCCTTTGGGATATCTTGTACCCATGGGACTGAGAGAAAGACAATTTGGAGTTACGCACAGAAAAAAATAGAGCATCTTCAAGAGTGAAACCTCCAGATTTTGGAATAAATGCAAAAGCACACAAATCCCACTGTGAAAGAGTCAACGTTATTTATTAAGTGAGAACAAATCAGTGAATGCATTTCAGTTCAATAGGCTGGGTCGCATATTTGAAATGTGCCAAATAATGGCTAAAAGGACTCATTCTGCATTGATCAGCCCTACTGTTTCCTGGCCCGGGCTGCATGCACTGCCTCTGATAAGACCAGAAAGGGCTCTAGGTACATTGGGTCCCATGGGGATCCCTAGAGGGAGTTTTCGTCAAATGGAAACAAAACCATCAGGCCGGCTCTTGCCTGTCATGAGGTCTAGGACCATTCGGTGCTGACCCACAGAGAGAGCATGCCAAGGGGGTATAACTTCCTTTGACTCTGAATAATGGATAAGGGAATCTACTTTTTCATTATCACAATGTACAGTTCAGCAGTAAAGCGAAATAGAAACTGAGTCCCAGACTGGGTTGGTTAGCAAAGGACATTTGGACATGGACTCACAGACCAGTGATTATCATAAGGTTGATTTGTGGTGAGCCTGTAGCAGATGAGAAGCTAGAAATAAGCCAAGTTGAAGGCTTTAAAATTAGCCTATGTTGATTGCTCTGCCAAAGTGTATTAAAATACATCATGATTAAATAATTAAAAAATTAAAAGAATCATGGCAAGCCATCAACTTCCTTCAGTTGGAAGGAGGGGGCTCATATAAAAGTATACACATATTTAATAAAGTTGAGTGCATAAAGTATGTGAATTACATAATTAAAATCATACATGAGACCTAAGATAAACTTTGTTTTTATGGTAGGCTACAATTGGGACATGCTCACAGACTCCCAGCCTCCCTGCCTCCTAGAGAACAAAGTCAGTTTCCTCTACTATTAGAAGAGTTTTAGTAGAAAATATTGAGATGGTCCTGTGAAGAACATTCCCCTTCTTCTTTTTTTTTAATGCTTTATTTATTTTTGATACGGAGAGAGACAGAGCATGAGAGGGGGAGGGGCAGAGAGAGAAGGAGACACAGAATCTGAAGCAGGCTCCAGGCTCTGAGCTGTCAGCACAGAGCCCGACGCGGGGCTCGAACCCACAAATGTGAGATCTGACCTGAGCTGAAGTCGGAGGCTTAACCGACTGAGCCACCCAGGCACCCCAGAACATTCCCTTTTTGCAAAGATTGAGTGTAAATACTGAGAGACGTTCTGAGGAAGAAAATGGCAGAAACGATGACGTAAAATCTCCATCTGATTTTAAATATTTCCAGACTAGCAGCTTTATTAGCCCTTCACAGCGTTAGGAAGGAGACCTGCTAAGTTTATTATTGGCAATAAAAAATCAGCTTTTGATTAGAAAATGAAAGGTCCCTGTCCTTCAAATCACAACTTTTTAAGGATGTAATTAACACAAAGTCCAAATCCTTCTACAATAAACATTAAATTCCTTACCTATTACCAACACTCTAGGTTAGGAAGGTTTTCTTCCCAAGTTTAAGTGACTGTGTCAATCTTATTAAAATCCCTCCACCAATTATAATGAGAGTAAAATGAGAAAATATTTGTTTTAGCAAGTCAATTATATGTGGTATGATTGTCAGTTCGGCAAGCATTGACTGATAACGTGCCATCTGCCCACACTGGTTTAGGAGCAATACCTGTGGTGTGTGTATGAGCAAGTACATGTGTGTCTGTATGTGTACGCATCTATACAAAACCATATGGATTTTTCAAGGTCAGAATAAAAAACCGCACTTGGTTATCATTGGAGCAATTGTTAATGAGAACATCCCTTGCTTGTTTTTCTTCCTTTCTTAAAAAGTCAATAGAGTTTTGTGGTGCAACATATATAGTGGGGCCCCTCGCTTTAAGTTTTCACAGTCTCAGTGAATGTGGCCTTGAAGAAGCGATATTCAACTAAACCCATGCCACATCATGTTCACAAAATATTTTAATGCCATACATTCATACTTGTCTCAACACCCATTAGGGACATTTTCAGAAGAAACAAGTTTCTACTCCACTTAGGTATCCATACAAAGCCTACCAGAGAGTCACAGAGCTAAAATCCCAATGGCAGTAAGGAAGTTGAGGACCATGGGATGGAGAAGATGAGTTGTCGATGTACATTCACTCCTCACAGTTACGTGGATACACACGGGAGGCAACTTTGCGTAATTAGGATTGCAGATCCGACAGTTTCCCTATGAGCTGCCACATTAGGTTAAGAACTGAGGATTACAGAAGACCAAATGTTTCTGTTTCAGCTCCAGAGGATTAATTTATTTTTTCCTCCTTTTTAAACTTGGCAAGGGAAGACATCTAAATGTGAAAACAGAGAGGAACTCAAGAATTGTAACCAACGCATCTTGGTTAGTCATCACAAAGGTAACAGCTGATACATACCCTGTTTGAGACATTTGAGAGATGGAAGGGTTTGAGTCTTGCTCTCTTTCTAACCAGAAGTGATTTCCCAAGGATGTTTGAGACTGTGACTCTCCCACCCCAGGAGCCCAGATTACTATATCAAAGGGGCTATGGGAAGCTGCTTTTTTTTTTTTTTCCATTAGTATCATCCTGATCTCTAGCCATAAAGCTACATTTCCTAATGTGCACCAATTTAAAACTACGTGCAGTGAGCTGTCTGACAGCCAGTTTGAACAGATGGATTTAAGAGAATCAGAGTCAAATATATTTCTTTTTGGAATTTGGCTGCTTAAGTCACTCATGTTACTGTTACAGAGAGAGCTGAATTACTGAAGCTGTCAGATGTTTACTTTTTTGCAAAGCTCTGTGGTAGGGTTCCCTTACTCCACTTGTAAGGAGAATTACTGGAAAGATGAACTGACCAGAGAATTCAAACATTCTCTAGGATCTGTACTTTTTGCTCGAGGATCTGGTATAGAGGTTAGTGTGTGTGGAGACGAGTCAGGAGGTTGGCATAACCTCAGGGACATTCCGGCAGAGCTAATGAGACCAATAGGGGCTCAAGAAACGGGAAGATGCAGGCCACCAGAGAGCCTGGCCGTCGCGATGGGGGGCAAGTCTTGCTGGGCAGGAGCAGGGCTGCAGGGACAGTAAGTAGAGGACAGAGTCCTTGGACCACTGGGCGGCTACATAATCAAGACAAGTCTCCAGGAAACAGTGAAGAGTATGAAGATAAGGAATTAGAGACAAAGGGAAAAGAAGAGGAAGCCTTTACTAGAGATGAGAAGAAACGGTAAGTAAACAAGATTGAGGAATGAGTTAATACCAAAAAGGAGTCAATTTGGGCACAGGGAAAAAGTCAAAGGGGCTTAACCTCAAAAAGGATGGATGCTAACTGAAATGTGTGCCCTGAGACTCTTTAACAAATGTTCAGTACTTATTCACATGGCATTAAAACGAATTGACTTGGAATTATTTGCCATAATTATTTGGATCATACATTATATCTTACAAGAGTCTTAAACTCAGAAATCTGCATAAAGGGTAAAAACTATCTATTAAACAAAACACAGCTGAGAGTCTCACAAACCTCCCATATACAATCTACAGAGCCATTCTTATGCACATTAAGCTTGAGAATACTGTTTATAGAAAGGAATAAAAGGAAAGTCTATATGTGATGTTAGGATGTTCAAATCATCCCCCTTTATTCTAGCAAATCTCTCTTGATAGTTTGGTGATACAGGAAGCGTTCCAATATAATGTCTGGCCTGAGTGCAAGATTATGTTATTCGTATTTTACTATCAAGTTTCTAGGACTTGAATATGTGTAAGTAGATTTGCATCTTGTTGTAAACCTCAGATAAGACAATAAAGTCGTGTCTTATAAGGAATCAAGAGCCAAAGTCTATAGGAAACCAAAGTACTAGATTATAGCTCCAATATAATGTAATATCTAGTTATAGCAGTTGCTTTCTTTTAAGAAAGAATAAGGTAGTAATGGTCCAAGAATCTTGGACTAAATACATTGTATACGTCAGTTAACTTTCTCTTGTGTGTAACTTTGAATATGAGACTTTTTTATGCCTATTTGACAGATAGAAAAAGCAAAACTCAGAACTATTAAGTGACTTTCAAGTCCGTATAAATGATATGTAATAAATCCATGATTTTTATCTATCTATCTACTGATATTTTATCTACATTTTCTAACTATATTTTCACCTCACTTGCAGATATTCTTCAAAGATAGTCAGTTACATTTTTAGAAGATCCACCATTATGACCTCAGAAAAGGTCCCCCAAACTCTTCTATCCCATTTACAGAGGTCAAACTGGCTGAGAAGTAATAATATCTCTTTTGGAATTTTTTTCCAACTTGGAGGGTCCAAAGTAGCAGAGAAGTCCAGAATTGCTGGGGAACTAAGACACAAAAAATTCTCAACATTTATCTTCCTCTCTCAAATAATATTAATGATTAAAAATTAAATGAGGCAAGGTTACTTTTCAAGGACATGCCTTACAAAAACTCTAAATTTCCTTCATCTAATTTGTGGAAGAAGGAACTAAACTTATTTTAGCTGCTAACCATGCCAAACTGCTTCCAGACAAAAACCATATGAACACAAATTCACTGACCACCTTCCCCCCAAAATAACAACAGTGTGGTAAGCAAGATTCTTTCCTTTCCTTCCTTGCAAAAAATAAATAGGAAATCAGGAAATATTAGCAACTTCATATGAATATTGGAGGATAAGGTTCAACTTTCTGACTTTTGTAGCATTGCTTTTTGCTTTTTGTTTTTTTGTTTTTTCATTGTCCATTTGCTTGCTTGTTACTTGCTTTGGGTTTACTTTTCTTCTAAGCCTTGTGCAAATGGAGAACTCTATATTATTTTTAAAAATATGGATGTCTATCTTGAGCGCACTGTCCTCTGAATTCATTAATATAGCAAAACACGTAACTAACCAATTAGGCTCTTGGGTCCAAGAACCCACTTTTGTGAGCTTTTCACGGTAAAGGTGGATTTATAAACTCAGCCTCCATGGGACCAGGACAGGGGGTTGCTTTAGCACCGGGTTGTCAGGGAAGGTGTCTCCGACCTGTGATCCGACGGAAATGCTTCACAGCAACTGTGCACTACATTTTCTCACATTTGATAGACAAGCAAGCTGAGGTCCAGAGAGATCAAGCAATTTGCCCAAGGTCTCAAAAGTATGGAGTGAAAAAGGTGACATTTAAATTCAAGTGCATCTGACTTCAAAGCCAATAACCTTGTCACCACATGAAAAAGGTGAGCACGAACTGATTCTCAGAGAAACAGACATGTGGAGAAGATGCTCACACATATACCAAACTTGAGACACTTAAAAAGAAAATAGGTTATCTTTTTATTTTATTGTAATGTGCTGAGTCTACTTTTAGCTCAGAGACATTTGTCTCCCATCAGCCAAGTACAAGAGGGACTGTTCAGAGAGACCTAAGTCATCAACAGCCAAAGAAAACTGGAAAAGTTGTTCTTCCCCAGCAAATTGGCTCTGCTTCTTCTAATATACACAAAAACAGAATGATAAAAAAAGGAAGAATTTAGACAAATATTTATACATATGGTGGGTGAGGACACCTGGCAGAGCAGGTGAATCAGCTTCAGAACGATATGCTGCCTGCAGATTCAACTATGAGGAGAAGTGACACATTTTACAGTTAAATTTAATGCAGACCAGATCTCCAAACCACTCCCCCTCCTCCCAAAACTCGATAGAAACGAAGGTTTCCTTTGTGTTCTTAGACATGCACAAGGAGATTTTAAAATGAAGTGCTCTCTAGTTGACACTCTCCTCTGCACAAACCAATTCATGAGGACAGAACTAAACATTTCTGCGTCTTACTCAAATGGGGGGATGATACCTATATCATCACAGACTAAAATCTAGGCTGAGTGAGAGTAGTTCTTACCATTAGTGTAATGCACAAACACAGGTGACTGTAATGATTATTTAATTGAATATAGATGTTGGCTGAACACCAGTGCAAAACACCATGCATTTTAAATCAATCATGATCTGTATTAATTCAGCGCTCATCCTAGACTATTTCCTATAACAAATGTAAAAGGACAGACTCTCAGACTTGTGGGAGTTTATAACCTACATAAACACATACTCTACATCTATAACTTTCATATTTCATTAAAGATAAGGGGAGATTTCGACCAAAGTTTTAATTTGGCATCAACGAGCAATTTATTTTTGCTTAATGATGGTAATGTTTCTCAGAAAGCAGTTTAAGGATTTGCAGCATTATTAACTATATAAATGGTATTTATCGAGACATCTCCTATGTTCTAGGGATTATTTTAGGTGTCGAGTGAAGGGCAGTGAACAACAACCAAAAAAAAAGGGGGGGTGTCTTCATGAACTTATATACGAAAGTAAAAATAACCATAAAAGAAATAAATAAGTGGACTTATAACACTGCAGATGTTAACCACTGTATGAGGACAAAGACAAAAAATAAATTCAAGAAAATAGAAAGTAGCAGCAGGGTAGGGAAATGGTTTTATGTAAGATATTCAGAGAAAACTCTTTTAAGGTACTCATTGACCATTGACTTGAAGGAGCTCTGGAAGTAATTATGTTGATGTCTACAAATGGAATATTCCAGAAAAAAAGAAAGGCAAAGTCTGTATGGGCAAATACGTGATGGTAGAGTAAGAAAGGCAGTGTCATCAAGGCAGAATGAGCTTGGGTGGGGGGGAGGGGTGGAAGATGAGAACAGAGAGAGGGTGTCAACCAAATCACGGAATCCTCTGTAGCCATCGTTGACCCTATCTTCCTCCCAATGAGAAGGGGTACCCTTCGAGGATTCTGAGCAGAGAGAGAGTGAGCCTGGTTTAGAGGAACACAGAATGGAATCCCTAGAAAGTGAATGTCCTCATTCAGAACTTGCAGAATCTCCAGATTGAGCTTCCTCTCATAACAGACTGTTGGTTTAGTTCTTAGAAGCAACAACGTTGAATAAAGCCTAACTACCGAACTGATGCAATCATTCTTCTGCATTTACATCCTTCTCACCTAAATTTGGATATGCTTCTAAGTGCATGATGGTGCTTTAGTGGATGTGAACTTCTAATGCAGAGTTGGGTAAGGAGGGACGTGCTCCAAAGACTGGAAAATGCTCCCCAGCACCTTATAGAATTGACTCTACTCGTGTTTCAGTAAGTATCGAGTGCCTAAATGTCCAGGAACTCTACTTACGTTATAGCATTTAATCTTTCTAACACCCTGTGAAGTAAAAATTATCCTACATTTACAGTGTGTCCGCATTACAGGGTGAGGGAACTGAGCCTTAAAAACTATGTGACTTGCCCTCATTCAAAATTATTAAGAGGCAGTCCTGACGCATGAGTCTGGTCCTCTCTCTACAGCTGTCTCCCTTAGCAAAAGCAGGATTACTCAGGTGAGGAGAAGAGAAGAAAAGCGTAGAGAAAAAAAATGAAGGGTTGAAAATAAGTAACATGCTGTGGCAAAGAGCTTGGTGGTTCCTCAAAAGTCAAACATACAATTACTGCATGATCCCACAATTCCACTATTCAGTATATATCCAATGGAACTGAAAATAGGTATTCAAACAAATACTTGTACACTATTTTTTTTATAGTGCACTATTCTCCATGGCCAAGAGGTAGAATTGATGAAACAAATTGTGGTATATCCATACAATGACGTAGGTCTCAATCATAAAAGGAATGAAGTACTGATTGATACATGTTACAACATGCATGAACCTTGGGAACATTATGTTCAGTGAAAGAAGCCAGTTGCAAAGGGTCACATATTATGGTATTTCATTTGTAGAATACATCTTCACTAGGGAAAGCCATAGAGACAGGAAGAAGACTGATGGTATCCAAAGGCTGAGGATAAGGAACAAAGAGTAACCCTTTATTTGATACAGGTGCTCCTTTACGGTGATGATAGAGGTGATGACTGCACAACATTGTGAAGGTACTAAATGGCACTGAACTGTTCATTTCACAATGATTAATTCCTTTTGTTATTTTTACTTTAGAGAGAGAACAAGCGCATGAGTCAGGGGAGGAGAGGCTGACAGAGACAGAGAGAGAGAGAGAGAGGATCTTAAGCAAGCTCCATACTTAGTGAGGAGCTGGATGCAAGGCTTGGTCCCAGGATGCACGGATTATGATCTAAGCCAAACTCAAGAGTTGAATGCTCAATGACTGAGCCCCCCAGGTGCCCCTAAAATGATTCCTTCTATGTTATGTGGCTCTTCCTTAGAAAATAAAAGGAGTAACAAAGGAAAGAAAGGCAAATAAGCAAAAGGCAGGAAATGAATGGTTTGGGGTTACTCCCAACTGTTCAAAAATGGTGGCACATGGCAGGATGCACACGGTCCCCTTCAGTTCTGCTGTCACATACACTGGTTCAGTGTTCATTGCACACAGTCATCAAAAACCATATCTATCCTGAACTACCTTTACTGTTTTATTTTATAATTCAAAGGCAATAATTCTCATTGTTTAAAAGTTCAAACAAGATAGTAGGGCATGAAATAGTAAAAGAAAGTTTTCCCCCATTTCCACCCCTCAGTATTAATTGCTGTTAACAATTAGCCATTTTTTAAAATTTCATTTAGTGAAAAGTAATTGCCTAGAAGACCTAAGGTCTTAAGAAAATGTCATCATAGTCTAAGACTAACGACTCTCCCAAAAAAACTTACTAAATCATCTGAATCATTCTAAGGATTTATAGAGAACATTTTTTTCAGGATGCCTGGGTGGCTCAGTCAGCAAGTGTCCAAATTTGGCTCAGGTCATGATCATAAGGTTGGTGGGTTTGAGCCCCGTGTCAGGCTCTGTGCTGACATCTTAGACCTTGGATCCTGCTTGGGATTCTGTGCCTCCGTCTCTCTCTGCCCTCCCCCACTCATGCTCTGATTCTCTCTCTCTCAAAAATAAATAAAAAAATTTAAAAGCTTTTTAAATAATAAAAAATAATTTTTTTAAAAAAGGAACACTTTTTTCTCTGAGAAAAAAAGTTTCCGTGTCCTATGTTACTTCTTCCTAGTTGACTAGCTTTTTCTCAGTGAACATTAAAAAACAACAAAACAAAACAAATGAAAAACACAAAAAACAGACCCTCCTCGCTCAAAAATCAAAACAAAACAACAAAAAACAAAAAGCAGAAAAAACTCTGCCATAACCAGCCATTGACCTAGTTGATTGAAGAGAGGGCTTCAGGTTAAATTAGATAGAGTGCCTTTCCATTGCACTAAAGATGACAAACCAACTGAAACAGATAGAGAGGCAATGAAAGTAAATGAGCCCAAAGAGCTTGCAAATAAACCTTGCTCAACCTCATCAGAAAATACATGAACTTCCAATATATTGTCACCTTATTGTGTATGGCTGGTTTTGACCTGCTGTGTCACAAATAAGGGCTTATCATCTGAATGACTACTGCTTTTTTATGATCTTAAACATAGAAGTCTTTCCTTCTAAGAAGAAATAATCAAGTAAGCTGTCATAAAGCCAAATAAAATAGCTCCTATTACCATTACTATTAGCTAAATAAAACCAAGTGAGGAATCCGAGAATGAATATAAACAAATATTCACATATTACTTTTGGTGTTAAACTGAAGGTTTTAACAGTCTGTTTATTATAATATGAGTAGTATTCTTTGCTAGGTGAGCTCTTGTAGTTGCTTAGCTCAAATGTACTAAAATTAAACTTTGGTAGACCTCTCCCCACAGAAACAAGTATCATGAGATACACATTAAAAATATATATATTCTTGAACCTAGCTATCACAGCAATGGGTGTGTTGGCACAATACAGCTAATCCTATTATTATTACTTTTTAATTTTTGTTTAATTGTTTTTCAGTACATATTTGCTCTGCAAGACTTTTCTAACAATGTTTTGCATGACCGGTCTGCACTCATTCTGAAATGCAGCTGCAATTATGTTAATACAGGTAAGAGTATGATATGGACACTTTTATTTTCTTCCTGGGATAAAGTTACTGAGGATTATTTTATGCCATTAGCACAATGGCACAAATGTTTAAATTTTGTCATTATTGCAATATTTATCTTTGGCTGCACTGAAAGATTCAGTCAGCATCCCTGCCCATATATCTCTGGTTGTCCGTGATGCACTATCTGTGAAAAGAACATGGTGATCTTCTTTGTTTCTAAAGAATCCAAAAAAACTAAATATTTATTCTCACTCATTTGATATGTTCAGTGTGAGACTCTTTTGTAAATTACAGAATTTAAGAGGTCAGCTGGGTTCCCATAGAATATTTTTGATAATGAACTACCAAGACAAACTCAAACATCTTCTTGATGACGTATGTCTGATACTGTTCAATGCTCCAGAAAGTTCTGTACTGAAATATGGTTGGTTTGTTAAAAGTTCGTTTTCTGCACCCTTGGATACCACCTCCTAACAGAGAAATAGAGCGTATCTAGAAAGACAATGTTTGGCAATTAATTTGCTAACTTGGACAAGAATGCTCTAAACTGAAATTTGACAAAGAGAATGCTACTATACTAAAATAGAAGAATTTCATATTAGCAAAGTTAATAGGCAAGGCATGAAAAGAACTATAACCATAGTTCTCAGCTCGTCAGAAATGTACCTGGAGAGTTTTTAAGAATCTGAATTATCTAGACAGGCTATTTGAGGGTGGTGGCTCTGGAAAATGTTCTGTTGCTCTTGTTGTTGTTTATTGGTTTTCTTTTTCTTTTTTCTTTCAGAGCTCTCCTGGTGATTATAATGTGAAGCCAAAGTTGAAGAACTTCTGAATTATAGTTATGGATGCAAACCACCTCAGGTTTTATGTTTCGATACTTTAGAATATAAGCAGTAACAGGAGTGCCTTGGTGGCTCAGTCAGTTAAGTGACTGACTCTTGATTTCAACTCAGGTCATGATCTCCCAGTCCGTGGGACTGAGCCCTACATTGGACTCTGCACTGACGGCACAGAGCCTGCTTGGGATTCCCTCTCTCTCGTTCTCTCTCTCTGCCCCTCACCTACTTGTGCTCTTTCTCTCTCTCTCAAAATAAATACATCAACATTTTTTAGAAAGAATATAAGCAATAACAAAGTAAACAGGTGTGTCACTGAGATTTGACAAAATCAGATTTCCCTCAGGCAATATTAATGTCTTCTTCCACTTCCAGAGAATTTTGCAGGTAACTATAGCAATTATGTATTTACTTATGTCTATCCTTTAACAGGAGGCAAACTTTCTAAGAGTAGGGAGAGAGTCACATCTTCATTTTCTCTTGGTCTCTACACCATAAGAGACTATCCAACACAGAAGAGTCTCTTGACAAACGTCTGTAAACATACCAATGCATATTTAATCACATGGTCCTTCAAATTGCTTGTGCCCTTATGGAAAATCAGACCCTCAGAGGAAGAATGGAGACAAAATATCAGGATAGAAACAATGCAAAACCACAGGAGAAGCCGACATCTCTGTTTTACCTTGTGTGTGGAGAAGATAGTAGACAAGGCACATGGAAGGCTGTGATCGGATAACACAGGAAAAAGAACTTTTGCAAGTCAGCTTTTGCTTCACCTCCACCATTGCTAGAGACAATCAGTGTCTGCCCCCAAGACCTCTGGTGAAGATATCTTAATTATCATTAGTATTTTAACTTACATCCAAGTTAGTGAGCATATAGTGTAATAATGATTTCAAGAGTAGAATACAGTGTCTTATGCCCTACATGTAACACCCAGTGCTCCTCCCAACAAGTGTCCTCCTTAATGCCACTTACCCATTTAGCCCATCCCCCCACCCACAACCCTCCAGCGTCCTCAGTTTGTTCTCTGTATTTAAGAGTCTCTTATGTTTTGTCCCCTCTGTGTTTTTATATTACTTTTGCTTCCCTTCCCTTATGTCCATCTGTTTTATATCTTAAATTCTGCATATGAGTGGTCATATGATATTTGTCTTTTTCTGACAAACTAATTTCATTTAACATAATACACTCTAGTTCCATCCATGTTGTTGCAAATTGCAAAATTTTATTCTTTTAATTGCTGAGCAGTACCCCATTGTATATATATACCATATCTTCTTTATCCATTCATCTGTTGATGGACATTTGGGCTCTTTCTATACTTTGGCTATTGTCGATAGTGCTAATATAAACATTGGGGTGCATCTGCCCCTTTGAAACAACACAACCGTATCCTTTGGATAAATACTTCGCAGTGCAATTGCTGGGTTGTAGGGTAGTTATATTTTTAGTTTTTTGAGAAGCCACCATATTGTTTTCCAGAGTGGCTGCACCAGTTTTCATTCCCACCAGCAGTGCAAAAGTGTTCCTCTTTCTCTGCATCCTCACCAACATCTGTCATTGCTTGAATTATTAATTTTAGCTACTCTGACAGGTATGAAGTGATATCTCATTGTGGTTTTCATTTGTACTTCCTTGATGATGAGGGATATCAAGCATTTTCTCGTATGTCTATTAGCCATTTGGATATCTTCTTTGGAAAAGTGTCTATCCAAGTCTTTTGCTCATTTCTTCACTGGATTATTTGTTTTTTGGGGTATGAAGTTTGATAAGTTTTTTATAGATCTTGTATACTAACCTTTTATCTAATCTGTTATTTGCAAGTATCTTCTCCCATTCTATCACTTGCCTTTTAGTTTTGCTGATTGTTTCCTTTGTTGTGCAGAAGTTTTTATCTTGCTGGGGTCCCAATGGGTCATTTTTTATTTTGTTTCCCTTGCTTCTTGAAATGTGTTGAGTAAGAAGTTTCTGTGGCTGAGGTCAAAGAGGCTTTTGCCTGCTTTCTTCTCTAGAATTTTGTTGGCATCCTGTCTTATATTTAGGTCTGTCGCCTACTTTGAGTTTATTTTTGTATATGTTGTAAGAAAATGGTTCTGATGAAGGTCTCTTTATAAGTAATATCTGGCAGCTCAGAACCTTGTTTAGGAGAGGAACAAAGTAAAAACTTTCTGGGTTAAATGACCTTGGAAAGTCTCTCCTTCCCTCCCCTACTCTTTTAAATCCATGGAAGAGAGTGGTTTAGGTGGTTTCTACTATTGAGAAGGGACAGAGAGTAAGACTTAATTTGAGTTGTTCAGTGGGGTGAGTAGGGATTAGTTATAGTTTTCTGCTCATAGAGGTTTCCAGACTAGAGTTTATCTGTTCCAGCCACTCTGTCCTTTAACTCAGTGGAGCTGACAGTCATTAATATCGCAAGTGTGTTTGAGTGGACTGGAAAAAAATATGCAGGTTAAGTGCAGACAGGTGTGAAAGGGAGAAGTACCTGGGGGCCACAGTCATAAGTGGGACTTCAAATATTTTTGGACTATCTTTTCAGAAACCCCACCACATTTTCATGGTGACTATAGGTAAAACTCCCCAAGCTGTCCTGTCTAGACCTGTCTGTCTACCTAAAAAGCTTGGTATCCATGGGGTAGCACTTTTCCAAAGGGCACTTCTGAAACTTTATCTTAGCTTAGGGAAGAGAACTCTGCCCCACACTGGGGCCAGCTTTTCTGTCACACCTGAGGAATGATAAATAATCAGCAACCTAAGTTAACAGAGGAGAAGTCTTCAGGAAATAGACTAAGATTGGGGTAGCTTGGTAATACACATCAGGCCAATAGTATAGAAAAATCTCTACTCCTAGATGCCATTAAAAGGCTCATCAATAAAATGACAAAGCCACAGAGATAATCAGCTAACTTGCAAAGAGATCAAAAGAAGCTTCCCAAACTGAAGCACAAGGAGAAAATTTTAAAAAATGAAACAAAGATTAGAGAATATCTGAGAACTATGGAATTGCGTTAAAAAGTGTAACATATGCATAACTGGAATATCAGAAAGAAAGATGATAGAGTAGAAAAAAATACTTAAGTCAATAATAACCAAGAACCTTAAAAGATTAAGGACACCAAACTATAGCTCTAAGATGCTCAGAGAACACCAAGAAAGATAACAAAAATTCACACCTAACCATATGACATTAAACTCAGGAAACCAAGGACAAAGTGAAAATCTTCAAGGAAGCCAGAACAGGGGAAAGAAAAAAAACAATCCTTCCTTTCAGAGGAATAAAAATATGATTTAGAACCAATTCTCATCAGAAACCACACAAATAGTAAGAAATTTTAGTAAAACCTCTCAAATGTTGAAAGCAGGGGTGGGGGGAGAGAAAGAAAACCATACCAACTTAGAATTCTATACCCAACCAAACTATCCATCTAAAATGAAAGATAATTAAAGACTCTTAGGTAACATGAAACTGAGGGAATGCCTTAGTAGTGGAATTGCCCCCTAAGAAATGTAAAAAAATAGTTCTTCAGGCAGAAAATGGTATTATTCCTTTGTTTCTTTGTCCTAATTGATCTAAAAGGTAACTTCTGTTTAAGACAATACAGTAACAATGTACTTGGGTATTTATATCACATAGAAAAGTAAAATAAATAACGGAAATGTCATAAAGAACAGGATAAAGGAATTTGGAAGAGTCCTTTACAAGTTACTTGTACTATCTGTGAGGTGATACAGTGTTCTTTGAGAGCAGACTTAGTTAAAAATATATCTTACAGTTAGAGAGTAATCACTTAAAAATTAAATACAACTGATGTATTTAGAGAAAAGATAAAGTGGAATCACATTAGTTGATTAAATAAAACCAGAGTATGCAGAAAAAGAAGTTTAGGAGAGAGGAAGAAATAGATTACAAAGGGAAAAGATAGCAAACAGTTAATTAAAAAGATAATAAGTTTAACTATATCAACAAACACTTTACATTTGAATTGTTTAAAAACATGAATTAAAAGAAAAAGATTGTCCAATCAGATGAAAACAGGAGACCCAGATACATGCTATCTACAAGGATGCAACTTTAAATGAACGACTCATCTAAGTTATAAGTAAAGGGACAGACAGAGAAATGTCATGCTAACACTAATCAAAAGAAAGTAGGAATGGTCAAAATGATTTTGGCAAAGAGGACTCTAGTATAAGTAAAATGATTAGGAATAAAGGAGGCTTAATTACATAATGACAAGGTGGTCATTTTTTCAAGAAGAAAGATTTAAAATGAATAAGAAATTAGAGAAGGGGCACCAGGGTGTCTCAATTGGTTGAGCATACAACTATTGATTACAGCTCAGGTCATCATCCCAGGGTCATGGAGATCTGTGTTGGGCTCTCTGTGGTAAGCTTGGAGTGTGCTTAAAAATCTCTCTCTCTCCCCTTCTGCTCCTCTCCCCCACTCATGTGCTCTCGTGCGCATGCTCTCTCTCTCTCTCTCTCAAAACAAAACAAAACAAAACAAAACAAAACAAAAAACCCAGAAATTAGAAAAAGATGAGCAAACCAAATCTGAAGGAAGAAGAAAGGAAAAGACCCATTTGGAAAAAAAAAATCAAAAAAATTTAAAAGGAGAAAAAGAAAATCAGCAAAATGGAAAGCTCTTCCTTTGAAAGCAATAGCAAATATATCCCTTTGGTTAGGCAAGCCAAGCAAACAACAAGAGAGAAGACAAGACATAAATGACCAGTATCAGAATAAAGAGGATTGTAACCATGGATCCCACAGACATTGAAAACACAATAAAGAATACATGGAATATCTTTCCATATGTTGCTGGTAGGAATGAAAAATGATGCTGTCACTTTGGAAAATAGTTTGGCAGTTTCTTACTCAGTTATGCGTCTATTTACCATATGATCCATCAGCCCCTCACTGCTCCATCGCATTTACCAGAGAGACATGGGAATTTTGCCCACTCAAACTCTGTACACAATGTTTTAGAGCAGCCTTGTCCAGAATGACTACAACTGGAACATGACTCTATTCATACAGTGTTCTGGAAAACAACAGATATGGGAAACATGGTACACCCGTGGTGGCCAGGCACAGTGGCGGTGAAGAGTTGGGTATTCACTACCAAGTTGCACAGAGAAATGCTTCCGGTGATAGGCTATTTTGTATTTTACTTGGCTGTATACATCTGTGAAAACTCATGAAGTGCACATTGTAGAGTGAATTTTTCTGTAATTAACTTTTTTAAACTGAATTTTAACAAATTCAAGGTTTATCCATGTTGTTGCAAAAGGCAAGATTTCATTCTTCTTTTCCATGTAAACTTCAGTTAAAACACAAGCAATGAGAATGGCAACTCAAGAAATAGTCTAGATTTCCAGTATAGTATTTATAGTTTATATCTGTATATCTACAAACTCATAGAGAGAGAAAGAGAGAGAGAGAATATATGTAGTTTTTTAACTCACTTGGAAGAGGGGCACCTGAGTGGCTCAGTCTGTTAAGCATCTGAGCCTTGATTTCAGCTCAACTCATGATCTCAAGGTTCCTGAGACAGAGAGCCTGCTTGGGATTCTCTCTGTCCCTCTCTGGCTCATGTTCTCTTTCTCTCAAAATAAATAAATGAACATTTTAAAAAATTTAAAAATAAAATCATTTGGGGGATTCTTTGCTGAATAAAGTTCTCAAGAAAATTATCTAAAACCAAAGCAGAAAAATACAAAAAACAAAAGCAAAAAAAAAAAAACCCAAAAAACAACAACAACAAAGAAAACAAATATTGAGGGCACTAGGCTAAGTGAAGTAAGTCAATGAGAAAAAGACAAGTACTATGGAATCTAAAACTAACCACCCAACCAACTACCAACCAAAATAAAAATTCCAAAGCTCATACAGGGTCATAGATACAGAGATCAGATTGGTGATTGCCAAGGTCTGGGGTCAGAGTGGATGAAATGGGTGAAAGAGGTCTAAAAGTACAAACTTCTAGTTGTAAAATAAATAAGTCATGGGGATGGCATGTATGGCATGGTGATTAGAGTTAAAAATAATGTATTGCATATATTAAAGTTGCTAAGAGAGTCGATCTTCAAAGTTCTCATTCACGAGAAAAGACAATTCTGTAACTATGTATGGTGACAGTTGTGAGCTAGAACTATTGTAGTATTCATCTCTCAATATATGCAGTATACATGTCACATACATTATGTTATAGACTTGAAATGATAATATAACATCATATGTCGATTATGCCTCAATAAAAAAAATCCACGACTTTTAGCTAGCCAGACATGTCTACAGTGTCCATGGATACAAAATAAAGACAACACACAACATATCAAGAGCCAAACAAATTAACCACACACATTGTGGCTGTGTTTTAAAAAATACTCGAGTATCCAGATTAACAAGTTTAGTAGCGAGATTCAAGAACCCCCCCTTTAGGGAAGGGGGAGGGGGAAAAAGAGGTGGTGGTGATGGAGGAGGGCACTTACGGGGAAGAGCACTGGGTGTTGTATGGACACCAATTTACAATAAACTATTTTTTAAAAAATAAAATAAAATAAAAGCTTTTGGACAAGAAAAAAAAAGAGGAACCGCCCCCCCCCCTTTTTTTTACTGAGCCCTAGCAAATATTTCATCTAACTCCAAAGGTCTGATCTGCCCTGGAGCATGGCTAAGTAAGGGTTTCAAATGTGTACAGTTGGTAACTAGATGAATCCTGACTCTCTGAGTCTTCATTTGGTCTCTGTGAACAACATTTAAAGTGTTGTGTCTTTTTTGTTTCTGTTTCCTCTGTGAATCATTCTGAGGAGCGCAATTCAGATAGTGAGAGATCTCGAAATCCTATCACAAGAGGGATGGTGGATGAAACTGGTTATGCATTGTCTACAGAAAAGTGTTTTTTAGGTATGAGAGGAGATCCAAAGAACAATTTTCAGTGATTTGAGAGACTCATAAAATAAAACAAAACCCAAAAAACAAAAAACTGGGCTTGTCTCACACAATGGTGAGGGTCCTGTTAATGGAAGGAGTTCAAATAGAATACACGATGAGCTTCAGATCTGATGAAAAGGACAGGCCATACTTGATGACTATTGAAATCCCTTCAAATTCCTATGTCCTGGAAAAAGGGTCTTCTTCACACCCATTTCCAAGAAGAGACTCAGGAATCTAGCCTCAGCTGGAAGGTTTGCCCAGATGGCTTTTAGGTTTCCCATCAATCTGGAGCTTCATGGAGACGTATCCGCAAGGTTCTAAAAAGGAAAGTCTTCACTGGGTAATAAGTTAATGTCAGTGATCGTGTTTAACCTTGATTTCTCTGCAGGTCTTAAGAAATAATAAGAGATAGATTCCTTCAAAACTAGTGAGTTCATGTTTGGGTTATGAACAGAAAACTATAAACTCTGGTTTGCCCCTCTTTACCTTCCTATTGGTACCCTCAGAAAGCATAAAGGGAAATGCAGAGTTCAAAGAAAATTGGTTGATAACAAGTCTTCCCCAATGTGAATTCTCCTCTGAGAAGGAACAGCAACGACACACCGCAATAAAGGGGCGGGGGCACCCGGGGGTCTCAGTCTGTTGAGTGTCTAGCTTCGGCTCAGGTCATCATCTCACTGCTCCTGGATTCGAGCCCTGTGTCGGGCTCTGTGCTGACAGCTCAGAGCCTGGAGCCTGCTTCGGATTCTGTGTCTCCCACTCTCTTTTCCTCTCCCCTGCTCATGCTGTCTCTCTCTGTTTCTCAATCATAAATAAATGTTAACAAAAATATATTTTTAATAAAACAAAATAAAGAGATGGGGCTAGTTCCATCCATCTAGCTTCTCCCTACTGGAGAGAGGAAATTCCTTAAACAGAGGTACCATATCCAACCTGACATCAGCACACACACACACACACACACACACACACACACACACACTCTGCACAAAAGCACTTTACGGTGAATAGACTTTCACTCTTGCATTGCATTTTGGGTCTATATTTCTTAGTGCTGCAACGCAACTGAGAAATGTGCTTAGTTTAGCAAGAATAATCCACCCAACTGCATAATTCAGAAAAAAGAAGGAAGAAAAGAAGAAAGGAAGGAAAGAAGGAAGGGAGGGAGGAAGGAATTAGAAGTCAATTAAATACTTTCCTACAGCATGCCAAGCAAGGTGTGTTAGTTCCTTCAGCCATATCATGTAACTCTCACGTCAGTCAGGTCCCCCGACCTGAATCTGTGAGTCATCCACTCTGTTCAGCTACTAGGTTCCAGGTGTCTATATCATTTTCTGCTTTTCTTGCCCTAGTTTTCTGTGATTCTCTTTACTTTGCCATCTGTGGGCAAGTTTTCTATTTCTCTGCCTCCATACCTAACTGGACAGCAGGATGGCACTGCGTCTAGAGTCAGAATTCATGAATTCACGTTCTGTTTCTGCCACTTCATAGCTGTGTGGCCTAAGCAACGTAACCTAACCTCTCTGGGCTTCATTTCCTTAACTGAATGAAGCCAAAATCCTTCTGATTTCAAAGGGCTCTTGCGAACATGAGGATGGCTTAGAAAAATGGCTGTCTAGTACTGAACTCAGTGATAGTTATAATTACCAGCAATCCTCCTCCATCTATATTCCTCTCTTTCCCTCTTTGTGTCTTCCCCTTTTTTAATTTTGAAATATATTTTAACCTATTATTCAGATATCAACGACCTAAAATATCCACCGAGAGTATGAAAAATGTTCCATGAAATGCAACATTTGCCATAAAGATTGGGTTCTTTATTTCCTAGTATGGATCTACCTGCAGATTCTCCTAGAACAAATAAGAAACAAGTATAAAAAACATGTAGCGGTGGTGGGTAGGGAGTGTCCCACATGTATTTAGAGAATGGCAAGATTTTTGAGGGTCAGAAAAGCTGTCAAACAGAGTTTTAATGGGACATATTCTAAAGAATATGTTTCTTTTTTTTTTTTTTTTAGTTTTGAGAGAGAGAGAGAGAGAGAGAGAGAGAGAGAGAGACAGCACGAGCAGGGGAGGGTCGGAGAGAGAGAGGGAGACACAGAATCTGAAGCAGGCTCCAGGCTCTGAGCTGTCAGCACAGAGCCTGACACGGGGCTCAAACCCACAAACGGTGAGATCATGACCTGAGCCGAAGCTGGACGCTTAACCCACTGAGCCACCCAGGCGCCCCAGGAATATGTTTCTTTAAAGAAGTCATATTCTAAGCAAAGATAGCCCTCCCATCTACTTGATGACATCTTGGTGACTCAAAGGCACCTGAAACTCAACACACCTAACACTGAACTTGTCGCCGTGCCCTGCTCCACAATCTGACTTTTCTTTATATTCCCTCCACTCAGGAATGGCTCCACCCTCCATCTAGTGTCATAGGCTGGACACTTGAGGTCCTCTTTGTCACATCTATTTCCCTTCCAGCTTAACTTCCTGAATACCTATCACTCCAACCTGCCTCTTCTTCCCATTGCTACCTTCTGGGCTCTCATTGAATCAATTGTCCTCTCTTCTCAGAACTAATATAATACAATAGTTTTCCAACAATAGAACATCTCTCAAATCTGTTGTCCACATAGCAAAGCTACCTAATGGGGGGGGTATAGCTATATATCTACATATCAATATATCTCTATATCTAGATCTATATTTTTTTAAATTTAACTCGTTTCTGTCTTCCTCCAACACTCTATTGGTGCTTTTTTAAAAAAATGTATATTTATTCTTGAGACAGAGAAAGACAAAGCATGAGCAGAGGAGGGGCAGAAAGAGAGAGAGAGAGAGAGACAGAATTTGAAGCAGGCTCCAGGCTCTGAGCTGTCAGCACAGAGCCCAGTGCGGGGCTGGAACTCATGAACCATGAGATCATGACCTGAACCATAGTTAAATGCTTACTGACTGAGTCACCCAGGGGCCCCATTTTTTAAGTTTATTTTGAGAGAGAGAGTACTCGTGTGCACACACCTGAGAGCTTGAGCAGGGAAGGGGCAGAGAAAAAGAGAGGGAGACACAGAATCAGAAGCAGGCTGAAGCCTCTGAAGGGTCAGCACAGAGCCCCCCCGTGGGGCTCGAACCCATGAAACATAAAACAAGAGATCAAGACCTGAGCCAAAGGCACATGCTTAACCGACTGAGCCCCCCAGGCTGCCACTGTTTTGTGTCGTAACACAGTGTCTGCCACAATGCGAGTCAATAAATATTTGTTGAGTGAATGATTTTTTTAGGTCATTTCTGGAAGATGAGAGTGTTCTGAAACATTTGAACTTTCTGTAGCATGCTGACCCCAAGGTGGAAGTGCTGATCTTTCATCTGTGTTCTTCTTTCATATTATTACAGCACTTTCCACATCAATTTTTAGTTATTGGTTATTATCTTTCCTGACAAGCCAGTGACTTACTGCTTTGGGTAACAGCAGTGTCTCATTCATTCGTGCATCCTCTGTCCCCAAGGAGCATTCATTGGCCTGTAAGGAGAACTCAGCACAGGTAATGGGGGTGACCTCCACAGCCACCAGAGGCCAGCTCGAACACCACAGAAGACTGGGTCCTCACGTCTCTGCACCAATACGCTGCTTCCAGATTTATACAAAACAGACTCATTAAAGGGCAAGGTAGATCACATTCGCCCAAGCTGGATTGATGAGAAAATTGAAACACCGGCCTCATTATCCAGGTTGATTAATTAGTTTGTTTCAAATACTTTGTGGTGCTTTTTTCCTTTGATTTCCATTTGAACACTTACCATAGAAATGATATGTACTTTCGTAGACAGGACAAATCCCATTTCAATTCCACAACCCTTCATTGAAACTCCAGAGACAGCCCAAGTCCTAAAAAAGTGTAGGAAATCATTAATAAGGAAAAAGCTTATACTGGGGCTCCTTGGGTGGCTCAGTTGGTTAAGCCCGAAACCCTTGGTTTCTGATCAGGTCATGAACTCACAGTTTGTGAGTTCGCGCCTTGTATTGGACTGGGTGCTGACCTGAGAATTCTGTCTCTCTCTTTGCCCCAACCCTCCTCCAAAATAAACAAAGAAAAAGAAAAAATATATACTTAATTAAGTTCCTTGCTCCTCGGATCTGTAAATTTTTGCATTGTTATGAGATTTCCTAGATAGCCAGCTAATGACTGGGCAAGGGCAGGGGCTTGAGAAATGTCCTTTATCTCAGGGATCAAAATAAAGTTAAAATCAAAACCTAGGGAGCACATGTACCCCAATGTTCATAGCAGCAATATCAACAATAGCCAAAACATGGAAGGAGCCCAAATGTCCATCACCTGACGAATGGATCAAGAAGATGTGGTATATTTTCACGATGGAGTACTACATGGCAATGAGAGGGAATGACATATGGCCTTCTGTAGGAAAGCGGATGGACCTTGAGGGTGTCATGCTGAGTGAAGTGAGCCAGGCAGAGAAGGACAGAAACCATATGTTTGCACTCATAGGTATAGCAGGAAAACA
>PJEM01006891.1:93661-104123 GCA_004023845.1 Helogale parvula | reverse complement strand
CTTCTTGATCCACTCATCAGGTGATGGACATTTAGGCTCTTTCCATGATTTGGCTATTGTTGACAGTGCTGCTATGAACATTGGGGTACATGTGCCCCTATGCATCAGCACTTCTGTATCCTTTGGGTACATCCCTAGCAGTGCTATTGCTGGGTCATAGGGGAGTTTTATTGTTAGTTTTTTGAGGAACCTCCATACTGTTTTCCAGAGTGGCTATACCAGTTTACATTCCTACCAACAGTATAGGAGGGTGCCAGTTTCTCCTTTTAAATTGAGTTTAACTTTTCTTTCTTTTTTCCTTTTAAATTTCAGCCTGGCTTAACAATTTCTACATGTGACCATATACAGAACTGGAATAACAATATTATGGGGCTAAAAAGTCTAATGATCTCAAGAAGTGACAGAGCTCAGAGGGTTTGTCTTTAGGGAAAACCTATTTTATACAAACCACATAGCTCAAGATTCTAGGTAAGCTGAAAATACCCTTTACTGTCCACTGTACAGACAAGATCAGAACTGAACTCAGAATTCAGATATGCATTCGTATAATTTTATTCTTATAAAAGAAGTTTATCCCACCAGATTGATGGTGATAACTCTCAATGCAATGTTTGAAGTCGGACATCAAGATCAGTAACAGACAGGAATTCAAGGACAATGTCACTCACAGTAGAGATGCAGAAGGAAACCTCTAGAAGCACAGAGGCTACTATTAGAAACATCATTTCTCTCTGCTTTATAGTCCCATCTTATTTTTTCCGTATTTTAAAGATTCCACACGAAGCCCATGAAGATCTCTTGCTGTTAAAACTGGCAACACCGCAAATGGCACACCCCAACGTGATAAAATTACTTGTTGAAGGTTTTTGGTGGTTTATAAGACCCCTGTCTCCTCCCTCCTAGCTTGAAACAATATAAGGACTGGATACAAACGTTAGCTTGCCAAAAAAAAAAAAAAAAATCTATCAGTAAGAAATGCTATAAGAATAGCTTCTGTGCTTAAAACCACAGCCAACACTGACATCCTGCCAGTTCCCCCATGTGTATTCCTGACTTGTAAGATAAGCCAAAAGCAATCTATCTGAGTTATTATCTCAGTTGCTTATAGAAATGTTGTTACTCAGGGGCTAATCCTAGGCCTCTTAGCTCTCTGATCCATTTCCTCCCTTCCCTCTATTTTTGTTTTCGATACCGCAGCAGAGACGCTGAGCCCTAAAAGCAGCATCTTCCCAAGACCCCTTTTAGCTGGCAACCAACTAGGAAGGCAGGGAGTGGGAGGAAGGCTCTGGCTTCTCCCTTCCTCACGCCCTCCCATCTCCAGCCAGTGCCTCCGCTGGCTGAGACCTGCCTACGGAGCAGAGGCAGCTGCCCGGCGTGGCTGATCTCTCTAGGCAGCACCTTCTCTCCTTAGCTTTTGCATCCTTTGTTAGTTTTCAGCCACATTTCTTTCCCCCCGCCCACCCCCCTGCCCCCTGCATCATCCTCCTCCACTTCTTCCTCCTCCTTTTTTGCATCTAATGGCACTTTCATCTTTACAATGGCTTTCTTTTTCTCTGTCATTTCTTCTCAGGGTTCCTCAAACTTGATTTCCATCTTCTTCTCTTGTAATCCCTTCTATATTTTGGAGCTATTTTTAAAAAACAAAGATTACATTGAGGTAACATATTTAAGACTGTGAAGAACACTTCCTCTGCCCCTTGATGTGATCAGCCTTCAAATATGTATTCCTCAGCCACCCTCCACCCGATTCCTTATATATGGTTAAGTCTTCAGTTGTTTTCTTTCTGACAATTTTATCTCTGAACATGTCCATCTTTTTGCTAAAGAACAGTCTGGGGGGAGGGGTGCAGCCTTCAGATTAAGTTTGTGCCCTGAATACTTTACTTTATATCTGTTATGTTCTCAGCTTGAAGAGCACATACTTTCCTCTTTTGTTTTTGTTTTGCATGAAGAGGCCTGGGACGGTTTCGTCACCAACTCCCGGAACCCCACTCACCACACACCATCTCTCCTGCCAAGAGCTGAGACCACTGACCATAAAAATGACCTGCCTTACAGGTTTCTTCTTTGGATCCATTGTTCACAGAGTAGAATGGATATCTATCTCATAGTGCCCCCTCCCCCACACTTCCCTGTGTTCTTAGAGATCTCATCACCCTAACCCAAAGATCACTGGATTTGCATTTGAGACTTGTGACCCTTTCTTTAAGGGGAAATTCTATCCTGCCTGAGGCTGGAGGATAAATGTGTTGGCTCTCAGTACCCTCCCTCTCCATAATTCAAATTTCATAATATTTGGCAACTTCTTTCATGGTTTGAGGTTATGGCTACTTTCTTGTTTCACTAAAGATAACTTCTTTTTCCCTCTGTTTTTTATATTTTGTTGCTGTTGTTGGAGAATTTCAGTAACAGGGACTAGAGGAAAAATTACTTTCTTTTGCTATGCTTAGTCAGAAATGAGAAGTTGAAAGATCAGTAGGAACTCTGGAGCTAAACTTTTACAGCCAAAAAAAATTGTTTCTCTAATTATGTTTATAGAATAGGTATATTTTAACTTTCTAAAAATGGCTGTGCCTTGCCACTTCATTTATTTTACAAATAAATGTTTTAGATCTCAAAACTCATGGTTCATGCAATATCACTAATCAGGTTGGATGAGAGCAGAATGCAAACCATGATATAACAGAATCATCATTTTTAAGAAATTATATATCCCTCCTATATCTCATATATAAAATATATGAAAGAGAGAGAAATGCTTCACATATAGTAAGTGCTCAAAATTGAAATTTCCTTCCATCAGTAGATTAAGAAAAGAGATTAGCAGCTAGAGCTGCCTATTGAGACCTAATAATAAGAGATACTATTCTTATTTAGAATGTATTTTGTAGGCTGTGTATTTCGCTTTTCCCAGGTTCACAAATGTTGGAATAAACTTGTTAATTATATACAATTAATGTATTTTTTTTTAATTCTTTTATTTGAGAGAGAGAGGGAGAGCAAGAGTACACAAGCATGGGAGAGGGGCCGAGGGGGAGAGAGAAAGAATCCTAAGCAGGCTCCACACTCAGTGCAGAGCCTGATGTAGGGCTTGGTCCCACGACCCTGGGATCATGACCTGCGCCAAAATCAAGAGTTGGATGCTCCACCCACTAAGCTACCCAGGTACCCCGAGTCAGTGTCCTTCTAATGGTCTTCTGGAATCGGATCCTGGAATGCTAATGGCTACCCAAATCCTCTTGTTTCCCACATACACACCACACAAGATCAAGGCTTAGAGTGTGGGTAACAAACACAGTCACACAGTAAAGCTGCTCTTTCCTTCCTGTGCTATCCTCATGTTATTAGGTCACATGTCCAATGACAGTTGTTCCTATGATGGGCATAAACCTACCACCTCCACTTAGGCCCCGTCTCCCAGCTGTGTTTGTGCTTCTGCAGGGCCACACAGTCACACCGTAAGCTTGGTAACGTGCAAAGTCTGAGAAATCACAAAACACATCAGCACAACTCAGATAAATCTTATGTTTTTGATTTCAAGCAAAGAATTGAATAGAAAGACCTAATAGGTTGATAGGCTGATTATTTGGAAAGTAACCTCTTACAAAAGGTATGGAGTATCACAAATTTTTAAATGTCATGGGGCACCTGGGTGATTCAGTCGGTTAAGTGTCCGACTTCGGCTCAGGTCATGATCTCCTGGCTCATGGGTTCGAGCCCTGCGTCGGGCTCTGTGCCGACAGCTAGCTCAGAGCCTGGAGCCTATCTTCAGATTCTATATCTCCCTCTCTCTCTGACTGTCCCCTACTCACACTGTCTCTCTCTCCCTCTCTCAAAAATAAATTAAAAACATTAAAAAATAAAGTAAAATAAAATAAAATGTCAAAGTTGGGGCACCTGGGTGGCTCAGCTGGTTAAATGTCTGACTTTGGCTCAGGTCATGATCTCACAACTTATGCACTCGAAACTTGTATCAGGTTCTGTGCTGACAGCTCAGAGCCTGGAGCTTGCTTCAGATTCTGTGTCTTCTTCTCTCTGCTTCACCCCTACTCATGCTCTGTCTCTGTCTCTGTCTCTCTCTCAAAAATAAATAAACATTTAAAAAATTTTTAATAAAATAAAATGTCAAAATGTCTGGGCTGTACTTTAAACTCACCAACAGGCACAGTATAGCATAAAACCACTTTAGATTCTGCACCTGAGATTGTAGGTCTTCTCTCATGAAATCACCAAATCTTCCTCTCCTCAGCAATGCAACCAAATGATTAATTAATGACTGACCAGCTAGCTAGCTGCCAGGTGCTGAGAGAACAGTGTTGAACAGGATAATAGTCTTCTCTTTAAATAAATAATTGCTAGCTGAAAAATTTACGATCTTCCCAAATGTCATTTCACTTAGTTCTTCTATAACTCTACAAAGTAGGTATCATTATGCCCATTGTACAGGTTAGAAAGTGTGGTTCACACTGGATCAGTGACTCGGCCAAGGACATGTACCTGGCAAGGTGGAGCCAGGAGCAGAGTAGGAGGTCCTCTCCAAAGCTCTCTTTCTGCTCTTCACTTCTGCCTGGCAGGAATGCATAGTGATGGTGAGGAAGCCAAAGAGTGGCCATCAAGACTGACTGGAAGAACCTGATGGTTCACTCAGGAAGGGAAGCCAGGTGGGAAGAAAGCACGCCACCCACAAAAGGGACGCCGGGCTCTCCCAATGTTGGCACGAAGTGTTCTTTTCTCACCAAAGGGCCCCTTCCAGCAGTTTCATAACCAATGGTGTCTACCAGCTAAAGCATATCATTCTTTCTACATTCATCAAGGTCAAGAGCTACACCTGGTATCAATCATACGAGAAATTATATTCTTGGTTATCTGGACCCTGGATCAGTTTTCCAGGGTTGTCATAACAAAGTATAACAAACTGAGGGGGCTTAAACACCAGAAATGTATCATCTCACAGTCCTTAAGGCTAGAAGTCCAAAATGAAGGTGTTGGTTCTTCCCTCTGAGGGCTGTGAGGGAGGGATCTGTTCCAAGCCTCTCTCCTTGGCTTATAGAGGAACATTTTTGTGTTCATACAGCATTTCCATGTATATGTATCTGTCTCTAAATTTCCTCATTTTATAAGGACACCAGTCCTATGGGATTAGGGCTCACCTTAATGACCTCATTTTTAACTTGATGACCTCTATAAAGACTCTACTTCTTTAGATGATCACATTCTGAGGTGCTGAGGAGTTAGGACTTCAACATATGAATGAGGAGGAGGGGGAAGGAGACAATTTAACCCATAACAGACACCACTCTGAAGTTTTCATATTAGACACCCCAGATACTATTCTCTTCTCTAAACCGGCTTGTAAAAGAGGCTTGTATTAGTCTAATGAGTCACTCTGAGCGTCACTACAACTCTTGAAAATGAATATTTAAATTGCACCAATGGAAGCTACTCCTAGAGGGGAGATTCAAAAAGAACCCTGATTTTGTTAATTCAGGATAGCCTTTTTCAAGATTCAGGTAAAATTCCTGTGCCCCAGAAAGCTCTGATAAGATCCACGCCAACCTGGTGATGACAGTCCATTTTCATGTCCCTGGTCAAATGTGAATAAGGAAGTCGATGCTCCTGGACATCAAATCCCAATTCAAAAAAACAGACCACTTTCTAATATGTAGCATTACTTATCAATGAGCTATTGCATCTCTAAGGATGGCATCCAAAGCAAAAACCACAAAATAGAAAGATCGATTTAGGTATATTAAAGAAAAGAAAGTACAATGAAAAGAAAATCTATAAAATTTTAAAATATGTGCTAAATACATGACAAAGGCAAAAAATTATTACCTTTAATGTTCAGTCACTGAATAATTATTTGCTGAGCACTTACTATACATGTCAGGCTCTGTTTCTAGGTATGGCAGATATGAACAAGACCAAGTCCCAGCCCACATGCAGTCAGCAGATCAACCAGACCTATAACACTCCAGAAGAGAAACAATGAGAAGACATAAATAAAAGCAAATATGCAAATGGTAAATAAATTAAAGCAAGATCTTTTTTGCCTACCAAATTAGCTGAACTTTCAAATTCTGTGGTACTGGCAAGGGGACAGAATATGCGTGTGCTCCAAAACTTCTCTGTGAATGGGTTTCAATCCGCATGTTAACGGTAAAAAACTAACTGCCTTCAGGTTTAGCCAGAGCACCTTTAAAGTGTTAAAACGGCAAATGACATATCCAGTAAAAGAGTGGTATCCAAAACATATAAAGAACAACTCAATACCAAAAACAAATAACCTAATTAAAAGTGAACAGAAGACATGAGGAGACATTTCTCCAAAGAAGACATCCAGATGGCCAACAGCACATGAAAAGATGCTCATCATCACTTATAATCAGGGAAATACAAATCAAAACCACAATGAGATACCACCTCAGACCTGTTAGAACTGTTAAAATCAACAACACAAGAAACAACAGATACTGGCAAGGATGTGGAGAAAGGGGAACGGTTTTGTACTGTTGGTGGGAATGCAAACTGGAACAGCCGCCGTGGAAAACAGTATGGGGGTCCCTCAAAAAGTTAAAAATGGAATTACTATATCACCCGGTAGTTGCACCACTGGGTATTTACCCCAAAATACAAAAACACTAATTCAAAGGGATAATACATGCACCCCTATGTTTACAGCAGCATTATTTACAATAGCCAAACGATGGTGAGAGCTCAAATGTTCACTGACTGATGAATGGATGAAGAAGATGTGGTGTATACACACAATGGAATATTTCTCAGCCATAAAAGAGAATGAAATCTTGCCATCTGCAATGACATGGATGGAGCTAGAGCGTATTATGTTAAGTGAAATAAGTTAGTCAGAGAAAGGCAAATACCATATGATCTCATTCAAATGTGAAACTTAAGAAACAAAATAAATGAGCAAAGCGGAAAAAAAGAGAGAGATAAACCAAGAAACAGACTCCTAACTATAGAGAAGAATTTGATGGTTACCAGGGAGGAGGTGGGCAGGGGGGATGGATGAAACAGGTGATGGGGATTAAGGAGCACACTTGTCACTATCAGCACTGGGTGATGTATGGAAGTGTTGAATCATTATATTGTAGACCTGAAACTAATATAACACTGTGTTAAATATATTGGAATCAAAATTAAATTAAATTAAATTAAACTGAATTTTAAAAATTTGGATTTGCAGGTTTTGAATTCAGTAGGTGCTTACTGTATGCCAGGCACTGGTCGAGGTGCTAGGGACCCAAAGATGAAGAAAATCCAGAGAGATCCTGGCCCTGAAAGAGTGTACTCTAGTCAGAGAGACAAATGTAACTTTTTAAAATACCATTTCATACATGTTCTAGCAAAAAGAAACTAAATGAAATGCTAAAATGCATATTCCTGGGCTCCACCACAGAGATTCTGAATCCACTGATCAGAAGTGGGATCCAAGAAACTGTCTCTTGACTATCACAGGATATTCTAATGTAAGCTATCCTCAGGCCACATTTGGGCACAGAGTGTTCTAAACCATAGGTGGGGCTGAGCAGAGGGTCCCAGCAACAGGACCCGGTAGGACCTCACAATCAAATGCAGAATGCCTTCATCAATTAGATTTGATTAGCTGATAGAAACATTTCAGTGATAAGACAGAAAAGTATCAAGTCCTGCTTGCTTGCTACTGGTGGGCTTTGACATTGGGTCACACACAGTTCAGCTCTTATCACTTATTCTGTTTGGCACAGCAATTCAACTGTTTTAAAAAACTTACCCTAAGGACATAATCAGGTTTTATTCAAAGCATTAGTAGGATTACAGAAATTATTGAAGAGTTCTGAATGAATAAGAAGAGGATGAAGCTACTCTTAATTGCTTTTCCTCCGAATGCTCTACCCAGAGGTAGAGACACTAAAAGGAAGAGAGCTCCACTTTGTGTCCCACATACTCAGACTCTGTTTTGCAAATGTTTTCTGGTTGCCACGGCAACTTCCGGACAGCTCTGCGTAGAAATGGGAAATTGGGGACCTCATTTTTTAAAAACCGATTAGTGTGTTCTTTTTATCCTGGTTAGCTCGTTCTGCGCTGACAAATTACATTCTGACAGCAAGGCTGTAACCTAAAACATACTCTATTAGAGGCTCTGAATAATATAGTATTTCCAGGGATTGACAGTTAGTCTTCATTTATATTTTGATGTATTTATTTGCTTTCAATGAATTCAAAAGATAAACTGAAGTGCTAAATACTTGCTATGCTATTTAAGTAACTCAGAAATATGTCCTCCTTGAAAAATTTCACGTTATTGACATGATTATTGTAATCATGAAATGTAATATAAGGAAAGAGCACAAGCTTCTGAATCAGTCATCTCGAGGCTGAACACTGGCTCTGCCACTAGCTGGTTGTGTGACTTTGGGCAAGCAGTCTAACTCTTTGAGTCTAAGCGAACCAAAAATAATATCGATAGATAGATAGATGATAGATAGATAGATAGAGATGGGTATATAGAAAATGTCCGCAAAAATGCCAAGTCTATTGAGCAGGTTCTCAACGTAGCATGGTAGCTACTACCAAAGAAAAAATAAAAAACAACCAGAGAAACATCCAAAACCTGTTAGACTTGGTTTAAAAGAAATTGGGCTTTACAAAAAAAAATTAATAAAAAAATAATATACAACCAGCATTATTAGGATTGAACCTTGTCAGGTTTTAGCTATTTATGATACTATTATTAGACACTCAGCAGTAATAGGAAAAGATGGTTGGAATTCTGTAAGGTGGTAGAACATGACAAATACTCTGGCACAAAAAAATTTAAAGTCCTCAAAACTTTACAAAACAATAGTCTGAAAATAGGCAGTCAGCTAAAGTTAACACATAACTTTGAAATACCAAATGACCAAACTTTTAAGCTAATATTGGTCATGGTGAACCAGGGCCAGGAGCCCTTCCTGACCCATTCGAGATGAGGGAATATAATTGTGAGGGCAAGACCTAGGTTTCTCTAGGGATAAGTCACCTCTGGAGGAAGGTTAGCATTGAGTCAGGAACAGGTTTCTCTACTTGTTTTCTAAGAGCATTTATAAGTTTACCTTTCCTCTCTTTCATGTTCTCCTGGTTGCCAGGACTCAGCTATATCCTACATCTCTAGGTTTGCTCTTTATTAAACTGTGTATAGAGAAGGATCTTTAGTTGGGCATGCTGAATCTTTTGTCATTATGCTCCATAATTCTTAATCAGCCTTTATTTCTTAATCTTCAATTATGACAAATAAGAGCATCATGGATGATCACATGGGTAATTACTGTTGAAGCAAAACACAAATGCAGAACACTGGAAAGCCAAACGAGATATTTGGAAATTAAAACTTTCTTTTCAGGTAAATAATAATTCCAGGGCTCTTAAATCCATGTTTCATGGGGCACATAAGTTCAACCTATGTAAGTTAGTCTACTGAAAACCATTCACGAAGAACTGGTGAAAAACAACAAAACTAAGGGCCCAGCACAATAACAGATGTCAGCAATGTCAGCACCATGCTTTTACTATCTGAATTTGGTTTCCATTTATCCATCTTATATCTAAGTTGGTACATTCTGGAGAGTAGAAATGGAGCAGATAAAAAAGTCACTTGATAGAGATTTTCTCAGACTAGTTATCTCCCTCCCCTAGCTTAGTATCTTCACCTACTTTACCTCTGTTATCAAAGACAAGATAAAACACAGAATTCTGGGAGCATGGTTTGATAAGGAAAGTGCCAAGAATATGCAATGGGGAAAAGACAGTCTCTTCAGTAAACAGTGCTGGGAAAACTGAACAGCTACCTGCAAAAGGATAAAACTGGACACCTTTCTTACAACATGCACAAAAATAAACTCAAAAAAGGCTTACAGACCTAAATGTGAGACCTGAAACCATAAAACTCCTCAAAGAAAGCACAGGCAGTAATCTCTTGGACATTGCCCTTAGCAACATATTTATGGATATGTCTCCTTAGGCAAGAGAAACAAAAACAAAAATAAACTATTGGGACTACACCAAAATAAAAAGCTTTTGCACAGCAAAAGCAACCATCAACAAAACAAAAAGGCAATCTAGCGAATGGGAGAAGATATTTGCAAATGATAAATCTGATAAGAGGTTAATATCTAAAATATATAAGTAACTTATACAACTCAACACCAAAAAAAAAAAAAAAAACCCACACAAATAATCTGATAAAAAATAAGCAACCTGAATATTTAAAAAAATTTTTTTAATGTTTTTTACTTTATTTTTGAGAGACAGAGAGAGACAGCACAAGCAGGGGAGGGTCAGAGAGAGAGGGAGACACAGAATCCAAAATAGGTTCCAGGCTCTGAGCTAGTTGTCAGCATAGAGCCCGACGCGGGGCTTGAACCCACGAACCGTGAGATCATGACCTGAGCCGAAGCCGGATGCTTAACCGACTGAGCCACCC